>WAAE01011189.1:0-48407 GCA_013400495.1 Nicator chloris | reverse complement strand
TGTTTCTACACACTTTTGAAGCAAGTTTAATCATTTATTTACTGCAAGACCTTCACTTTTAATTAGCTCTTTCCTGTCTTTCTTTTCTTTTTATTTCCCCAAGAGAAGTTTTCCTTAGACTGTTCTGGGCTGAACTCTACTTTTGTTTTGGCAGACCTTCTTTTAAAGGGCTTCCTTATCTCTTCAACAGCTGACAGACATTTTTCCAGTACAAACAATTTAATACCTTTCTGTTTTCATGGTCCTACTTTTTCCCATTCACTGTTTCCTAGTTTGAAACACTCTCTGGTCGAAAACGGACAACAAACCTAAATGAAAATCTAATTCTGGTTTGTTCCTCCCTGGTGTCTGTCTTCAGATCTGAAATGGCTTTAGCTCTGAAATGGCCAGGGAAGAAGACTTATGACAACTATGCACAGTAGAGCTGTACAGCTGCCACCTGTCCTGCAGCAGGAACACCTGCATTTGTCCTTCCCTTAAGGCAGTTTTCCAGAGGATGTTGGCATGAGGGTTCCTCTTTGCAGGCACAGTTAACTGCATATTCCCTGTTACCAAAACATCTGGCTATTTTGGCACCCCTTGTGTATGTAAGAGATTAGAATCCAACTCTTATAGCCAGACCCTGTTCAAAATGCAAGACAAAATTAGGTGTTCTGCCTTTTCCCATTCTAGTATTAAATGTGAAATGAAAGAGCTGGAGTGAGTCACAAAGGTTAAGGAATGTCTTCTAAAGGAGCGGCTCCCCAACTTGCTTGCTTTGTTCTGCCTCCTTGAAACTCATCTCTCATTTCCTCTCACTTTTATGCTTTTACCAGTCTTAGTGCTTCCATGAGAGCTTCCATGCTCTCTACTAAAATAAGTGCCAGAGAAAGCCTAAACTGTTCAATTTATAACATCCTTATTAAACATTGCAGGTACAAGACAATATATCAAAGGGAATCTCAATGAAGCAAGCATTATTATTAATGCTTTCCAAGTTGCTTTAAATTATAAGAAACAATCAAAATGCTATAAATGTCTTGCTCTCTTGCACTGTGCTGCTAAGCTGCAACAATGATTTGCCTTTTCAAGTTATTTAATTTGTTTTGAGCTTCCTGCCCATTCTTCAGTGTGGTATTGGTGAGCAGACATTAAAGTTCACCTTGCTCACTCTTGACAAAATTCAAATGAAGCAAAAAGCTATGATTTAAAGTAGCACCTGGGGAAATCAAAGGCTGGCACTGGTGGGAAGTGTGCACTTGCTCCACAGTTGCTTTTTGTCGTTTGAGATATTGGTAAGCTTCAGTTAAGTCTGGTTTACTTCTTTTCAGTGGCGAATAAGGCAGAGAAAGCCACTCTTGCAGAGAAATGTAGAGCGTAAGGGTTCAGTCAGACACCAGACTAAATTCATTCCTTCATCACAGAAAGTTGCTAAGCTACGCTTTGTTGGATTTGAACTTGAGTTCATCATCATCTGACAGTTCTATCAAAAGCTTTTTTCCTTCCATTGTGAAGCCAGGTGGCAAAATGTCTTTGTGAAAACTGGACCTGTGATCCAACTCTAATTTTTCACTGTCAGTATAATGTCAATTAAATTCAGTGCCCAAATATTTGTATGTACATATCTCATACATCACAATTAGCAGTTATGTAGGGATGAACTTAAAATTTCTTTTTAAGGAGGGATTTAGTATTTGGCATATTTTTCCCTGTTTTCTTTGTGCTTTATAAATTGCACTGCCTTTAACACTTGTCACAAATATTAAGAGGTGTAGCTTTCAGTTTGGTTTTCTTATACATTCTCAGTTCATTGAGATGTGCAAGCAATTGCCTGGTCTCCATGGCCACAAGTCATTCCCAAAGCAATCTGCACCTTCAGATCCAAAATCACCATGAAAAGCTTTACCTTAGAAAGAGATGAAGCAGAACTAAGGGACAAGTCAACGCCTTTCTACATGGGAGATCTCTTACTTGTACTGGGAGAAGATTGTGATCACTTCCCACTTCACTGGACAGAACTGGAAAGAAAAGTGAGCGTATCACTTGTGCTTTAATTCTATTTTCCACCTCTTCACCCTGATCTGGGATGACTTTCAGATTGATGGGAAATCTGGGGCAACTGGCAGATTCTGAAGGATGCTACAGAGGAAGTGAATTTAGCACTGGCACTGCCCTTTGAGTTCCCTGTGTTCCTCCAGCACTGCTCCTGCTCCCTCACAGGAGAACCCATCCATCTTTTCCATTCACCAGCTACTCCAGAGAGCAAAAGAAGTTTGCTTTTTCCCCCATCACTGCACATCTTGATATGCCTTTAAAAATTAAGAGTCTGCAAGCAGAACGTGCACAAGTGGCAGAAGATCAGTGATGTCAGTATTTGTTCATCATTATTATGGGATGTTCCTGTGTTTCATATGTCCCATGCGGCTCCATTTGAGAAGCTGCATTTTGATATCTCCACCATGAATGGTTTAAGTAACAACATAACTAATCATGTAAGAAGCACCAATTTTGTCTTAGGAACTGGTGTCTTTTTGTGCAATTTTTCCGATTTGTGAGCTTTGGCAATTACAGCTAATATCAAGTTTACATTGTGGGGTTTTTTTCAGAGATTTTTAATAATGTGAACAAGAGTTTATCTTTTCTTTTTGTTTCAGTTTGCTCATCACGGATATTTCTCTCAATTTTTTTATTTATTTTTTTAAAGACCTTCACTCTGTGTTAAGGTGTTTCCTAAAGCAGGAAATGTTTCTTTAGATAACAGCTCATGACAAATGATGCCCCAAAGCACAATTTGTTTTCTTCACCACTGGAAGCAAATCCAGATGATAGACAGTTGGGAACATGCATTCTTACACTCTACTTCTGTCTCTTACTCCTACCAAGAAGCTACAGACAGACCAGATCTCTTCAGCCTTCCCATGAAGGCTATAATTCATGCAGTCACCTTTTTCATCAACAACCCTTCATGTTTTTTTTGTGTTTTTCCATTGAAACTGCTGCCATCAGCTGAAATCTACAATACAAATTTGAAATAACTTTAATCCAGACCAAATATAAATTAATTCAATAGTTTCTGTACAAAACTTGAAGTTAAAAAAGATATTTTAAATTAAGTGTATAAATTCCCTAACTCTAGACTTATCATCACTTTTGGATGGAAGTTGCTTTAAAATCAACTGTATTTTTGCTTCATCCAGTAGTGTATCTGTATCACATTTAAACATATATTTTATTTTACTGCAAACACCTCTGCTGTCATTTACCCTCTCAAAGATTTGTGCTGGGGGGAAAATGCATAGGGTGAAGAAAATGCTAATGTCAGTGAGGTGATCCTTTATAATTTTTTTGTTTAAAGCTGTAAGAACTTGCTAGTTCATGTAAGTTTGTATTCGTGTACTGTAATAAATGGCCACTTTTAGGTTAGAGAGAGACAATTATGGCATTAAAATATTGTAATCCTCTGCACAATTCAGGGAATAGATTTCTTTGAGAACCTGGGGGACATTCAGGCACTGAATTCAAAGGTTCTGTATCTGACAGTCCCAGAGCTCTTCCTGGGACCATTGCTTGCATGTCCCATCTGTTAAAACAACTGCTGTGATTGGCACGGCTTCAGATCAACACATAATTTCTCAAACATCTCAAACAGTGTTAAGGCCTGATAGGAGCAGGACTAACATCAGCATTGCTTTTTGCCACCCTGGATTTCAGTATGGAGGTACTTTAAATGCTTTATAACTTATTTCAGTAGAGAGATTGACAGCATATTTTATTTTTTTAATAAACAGATATATATCTTACAACAGGAAAGGAGTTTATCTCTAAGCCCTACTGACCTACTCCAAAGTTACTGCTTCTGGGAACTACATCAGTGGCATTGCACTCCTATGGCCTACAGGTACATGCTAGGAAAATTTGGGGTTTTTTTCCCCTCAAATTTTATTTTTTCATAGTTTTTCTTCAGTCATCTTCAGAAACAAGCACCGTGTGAGCAGCAGGCAAGGAGTACATCCCTTGTCCAGCTGTTTCCCCTGTCAGATTGTGTTGCAGCAGAAGGAGGAAAAGGGATGAGATGGGTTTGAGGAAGGGGTTTTATCAAGTCAGCGTTACGTACGAACTCAGGGTGCCCAAGGGAGAAGATAACCCCTCAGTTCCCACCGTGTCCATGTGAAGACAGCCACAGCTGAGGGGCAGTCCCACAGTAACAGAGGCAGTTCCTCTCCCTGGAATTTTGTGTGAATGTGCTGTCAACGCAAGGGAGGTGACAGAAAGGGAACGGTGAGGGATGTGTTGTGTCGTATCCTGGGGTTTCTTGGAAAAAGAAGCTCAAGCACCACCTCCTCCAATTCCAATTGAAAGTTCATTCTGACAGATGCCAGGCCCAAAGTCTTCTCTGTGTGTCCCCAAAGGGTGAATCAATAGGCTGCTGAGACGTAATTACTTACTTACTGTTCCTAAATTGGTAACAAATAAAGCAATCGTTCATTTCCACCTGATGCAGAAAAAGGGAACAGAAACCTTGTTGGCTGATCCCAGTAAGGACCTCGTATTACCATGCAAAATTATGATTCACAATTGCAGAAACTTCTGATGCAAACCACTTTTTTTCTCAGCTCCAAAGCCTGAGTATACAATGCTTTGTACACAACCATGGAATATAGCTGCTTGCTAAGGTTATTTCTATTTTTCTGCTTCATTCATATAAATACATGTATTTACCTGTCATTGCAAATATATTCTTGGTTTTCTTTCATGACTCCAGTGATATATTTGACATGTAGGAGCATTTTCAGTATGAAAAGACTGCTCTAATCCTGCTCTGCTAAAACACAATTTCACAGGAAGCTGCCAGTGGACACGAAGTGATTTGAGCCAGTCGGATTCTACCCTTGCAGATCCTGGCACCATATTCTTCTTTAAGTGTGGGGTTATCACAAAACTAAGTAGTAGCAGACCTGTGAGAAGAAATAGGACCTTACATTCATGTACAAGGGAGGAAGAAAGGCAAAAACTTGGCAGCTGTGGCACAGAAACTTGATGTTCCCAGAGCCTTGAGGTGAAGTTATCCCACCTCCCTTTTCTTGCAGGGAGAAAATTAAAAGACATCAGATGCCTCCAATGAACAAAATTGAGTTTAGGCAGACAAAAAAAAATTAACAGTATATTTAAAGACAATGTTTAAACAGAGAAAATTCACATACTTTGCTCTGCAGATGAAATAAATTTTAACAATGAACATATTCTTTCCTCATTGTGTCATGGCTGGTCATGTCCTTCACTCTGGCTCTGTTTTCTGGCCAAACAACTTTCTAATACTTTGAATCACTCTGAGCAACTTTTACCATGGGCAAAAGCAGGCAATGTAGTAGCTAAAAACATAGAAGAGATAATATAACTAATATATCTGACAGGTAACTAAAAGGGGGGCCTTGAATTTGCTCACCACCTTTGATGTCTTTATTGCCATGCAGTTGTCAGGCTAGAAATGGTCAAAATCTGTGGCTCCCTTCAAGGGACTGAACTTTGGGATCAAAAAATTAGCATCTTTCAACTGTTTTTTTCCATAGGACTTTATAATTATTCACATCAGTGTTTTTCTGTCTTGAACTGCAATCTACCCATCTCAACAATCTAATCTGTGTCTGAAGTTTTACCTCTTCCTGACTGTTCTTCCATGGCTTTTGTCTGCATACTTTATAACAGCTGGGTCCTGGGATGTTTGAGCCCAGGTTGTGCAGGTTGTGGGTTGCCTCACACACAGCTGAGCCCCTGCAGGGAAGGTTACAGTTTCCTGCACGTTAGGAAAGTGTCTCCCTCTTGCTTCTCAGGAATGTTTTGGCATGTTTCTGGCTTCCCTCAGTGCAATCCCATTTTGCAAGTCACTTGGCTCATCCCCGCCTGTGTTTTCCCTGTGTTCATGTGTTGCTCTCAGGATAGACAGTCTCTCTCTCCTCTGGAAGACACTGCCTGACCCAGAGCATCTGAGGTGGACAGGCAGATTCCTCCCTATTGCCTGGCTGCACCTTTTTTTTATGTCTGAAGGCAGAAAATGCAGCATATACCATAATCCCCAAATAAATGAATCAAATAGTTCTGCAGTCTGTCAGAGGTAATAAGATTTTTGAGTGAGCTGTTTGCCACTGGATCTCCAAGTTAGATACATGCTTTGGCTCCTTGGTGCTGTGCTGCCAGACTCCCCGGCAGCCATCCAGTGGGAGGTTGTGTCACATGAAAAACTACTTCAGCATCAGGGGGTTTCTCCTGGCTAAGGAGATCTTTGAGCAAACCAGTAGGGAGCAGAGACCCTGTTGGCAATTCTGATTCACAGACTGCATGGCAGCAGGAAGAGGAATGCTGGAATCTCCACTGGCAAAAATAAGATGTAGTAACTTAAAAACAGATATCTCAGTGACTCTTCACAGAAGATATTTGACTTGCTAGTGTCAATAGGGGGCATATTGGAAAACAAGACTTTCTGTCTGAGTTGAAAATCACAGGCAGGGACACTCTGGCAAAGAAAACCTTAAGCCTTCACTTGCAAAAAATGCTTGGAGTGTTGTCTGTTGTTAGCTGTAGTAAGATACAGACAAAGCAGGGGGTTAACTGGCAGGTTTGGGGCTGACCCAGAAACTCCTATCTGTCTTGTTCCACAGATGGCCAGGCAGCTGATGATTTTCCAAAGGACCGTTCGAGGAATAGGGCCA
Source organism: Nicator chloris (assembly GCA_013400495.1). Lineage (NCBI taxonomy): Eukaryota > Metazoa > Chordata > Aves > Passeriformes > Pycnonotidae > Nicator > Nicator chloris. The sequence goes on along the minus strand of WAAE01011189.1, from coordinate 41,724 downwards.
AGGTTGTCAAAGCTTAGCAAAGGAATTTCTGGCCTTGTAGGTTTAGCTTTGGTAAAATACATTAAGAGGTAATAGATACCACATTTACCTGGCCTTTACGGTAGATTGTTTATAGGAGTTTAAAATAGAGAAATAATTTAAAAAACCCCCACATTAATCTAGAGGCTCATCTTTTAGATAAGTTTTCCAAGAACTGATCTTAAGGAAGGAGGCTTCTGCAAGCTTGCCGTTTGTCTTTTTCAGCAGAAAGCAATAAGAATAGATCACTATAGGCAATAAGAATAGGCAACAATAGAACTAGATGTTCTACATCTAGTCAGAGAAATTTGTGATTTTGTTAATATTTAACAGTTCATTTACTTTTAACTTCTTTTGTTTTTCTGGGTTGGGAAGACAACTCTCCACTGCCTTTGCTTTCTAAAAATATATCTCCTGTGGTACTGTTTGATGGCTTTCATTCATGTATGTTGAAATGTTTTGGAGAGAAGCCTAAGTGTTCAAAAATGTGCTTTCTCTGCCTCTAGGTTTTTGTGGTATTTGGCTCTGTCTTTAGTATTAAAGACTTTTGATAACAGAGCTGGCTGAATACTTCCATATAAAAATGCCATTTTGTTGAGCCCCAGATGTTTCCTTCATAATGTCCACGGTGTGAGCACTTGGCAAGCCCAGAGCAGGGTGCCAGGGGAAGAGTACCTGGATTTCTGATGGTTTGTCTTAAGGGATACAGCTGCAGAGAGCTGCCAGGGCTTCAGACTTTGGTCAGTCTTCTGCTGCTGGAGCCTGGGAGCCATTGTTTCCCGTTGCTCCTCAACAAAATTGTCATCTTCGCTCTGGTCATGAAAGCTGACAGGAACATCAATATCACTAAGTGGTTGCAGGGCCTGGGGAATTTAACACATGTTAGTTTTTGGCCTGAATTGGACTGTAACCTAGAAGAGTAAAACAAAATCAGCCATGAATGGAAATCCTGCTTTCCAGACAGTTCTTTTGTAGCCTTCACCTGGTGCTAATGAGGAATAGAAAATCAGTCTCTTGTGCTAGAGGCATTTACACCCTCTTCAGTTTGATATTCTCTAATGCCAGTTTGAGTTTCATCACCATTAATGCATTTAAGACTTAATGCAAATATTTATTATTGTTTGTGACTGATATCCCCCCCAAAAAAAAATTTAAAAAAACCTACCCCACAGAAAAATGATGACCATAAGATACAATTCAATCACATAAATGCACAGAGAACAATATGGGAAAATTACTTATTTCCTCCACTTTAGCTGAGTAGAGACCTTCAGGCTTTCCACACTTCCAGGTTTTAACTGTCTGAACTTTAACATCCAGCTCAGCAATGATTGTACAAACCAGCACAGGTATCACAGTAATATTGGTCTTTTGCAGTTGGTATGGTGAACATTACCAATGCTGCCTTTTCCAAGCCAAGTAAGACAGGATTTCTTCCCCATGGAAAAGGAAAAATGTATATTCTTGTTTCACTGCTGAGCAGCTTATGTTCCTTCTGTCCCAAACAGGCACAAGTTTTTTATCTTGCATTTATATTCTTAATTTGCCCATAATTGCTTTCAGGCATCACATCTGAGGCCAGCCTTCATTAATATGTTAATTGTGCAGTCCCTCCCAGTGGATTTTTCCAAAGCTAAGAGTAAATAGAAAGGTTTATTCCCCTCACCTTCCCTCAAGCCCTCTAAACAGAAAAATATTTTTGTGAGATACTTGACCAGGCTCAGATCACTATGATGATGGGGCACATTTATTTCCTGTTTCTGCTTCTGCCCAAGATAGCTGATCAGAATCCCTCTGTTGGAAGAGATCAGAGGCTCATAAGGTCAGAACAAAACGGCATTTTTTTATTGAGGTGCAATTTGGAACCACTGTACACATTTCCTCCATCCTATTCCACATGGATATGCTAAATGGGTATTAAAAAAAAAGATGACATTATCAAAGTACTACAGGGAATTACCCACACACTTGCTGTTAATTAATGTGAGATGTGCAGAGAATTTACCCACACTGCTTTGAAAATCTCAGCTAAAACATTTTAATGGTATTTTGGGGGAATGAAACATAGAAGAAGGCCTGTGAACCAGGCTCCTTAACTGTTTATTACCTCTCTCTGCTCTTGAGCTGGATTTATAGAAATGTCATTTATGGAAAAGTCTTGGAGTTCATTTCTGAGTTGTCCTGAAGACAGCCCTCATACCTTTCCAGTCAGGAAGCATGACAAATATGAATTGAAATTATTTTTGTAAATAATTTAAATCATTTTGTTGGAATTAGGATTCTATAACCTCTCTTTCCCGTTAAAGATTGATGATAAACTGTGCAAAAGAAGTCCAACAGCAACAAGGTCCAAAAATAATTCACTGCCTATTCCTTTATTTGTCTCTTCCTTTTATCCTGCCACAAATGGAGACAGCTTGTGAAATCCCTGTAGGCTGGCTGGCTGAATAAGGGTGCTAATTGTCAGCTATAATTGACATGCTAAAGGCTTCCTGAGAAAATTTGTACTTCTGTATCCATTGATATCCTTCTTTTCTTTTCTATCAAATCACTTCTTGTTCCCCCTGCTGCCAAATATTCCCAATTCCACCCAGTCTGTAAACGCCCTCCTCACCTGCCCAGTGCATCCTGCTGTGGCCAAAGGCTGAGGGAGCTCCTGACATGTCCTGCATTATCCATTTCCTAGTTTCTGAGGGCAGAAACTAAATCATGACAAGACGATTTAGGATGATTTAGGACCCATTCCAGTAAAGTCTGCGGTGTATGTATGAGCAGGAAAAACCATGTGCATACACTTACTTGCAAAAGGTATAGAAGACTCATATTTGGCTTCTTTTCCTTCTATTTCAATACAGCTTCAAACAGTTCCATTCCCAGGTCTTAGACATTCATGTACATGTTGGTCATCCTTGCAATTACATGGATTCAGGATGGTCACAACAGGCATATGAGAAAATCATTTTGGCAGCTGGAAAACCAACACAACAGATGCCTACCTCTGTTCCTTCCATAAGCTCTTGCAAGCTCACTCAGTCTGTCAGATTCTTTATTGCAAGTCACGATTCATTCCACAGCTGAAATTTTGTCTCAGGTACCTCATCTTTCCTTCTCTGAAACTTGCTGACTTGTGTTCTCTGTCAGTCCAGGGTTTTGGATCCATGTGCTTTTCATCCTGCACGTGATGAGAGTCTGCTCCTTTTCCATAATGGCATGTGCATTCAGTGCGATTCTGCTCCCTGCCTTTGCACTTTAGGCTCTGTCAATGAGATGCAAAGCCTTTATTTTTCATCTAAATATTTCTTCTACCTCTGCTTCCCTGGATCTGCCATGTATCTGTATTATCTCCTTTCCAGTCCATATGCCCCTTTGCAGAGTACTGATAAAAATTGGTTTTTGTTCTGTGAGTAAATTGTACTCGAATGAAAGGAATTGTTCCTACAGGATGTATGAAGGATTTTTGTGGAAAGCACCAGAGGACCATTGAGAGGTGTTTTTCATAGCTCTTAGGACTTTCCTATAGGTTTGCTGAAGATAAGCCAGATGAGAAGGTGTAGCAGACTCCATTAATAGGGGCCAAGGGGCTTTACATCAGTGTGTTACTTCTCTAAGCTGGCATGGCACTTAGTTCAGGTGTGCTTAGTCTGCAGCTAAATCCTTGTTTGAGGTAGTGTTTCATTCTCAGTCTTTTCCCCATCCCTGTGTATCAGCTATAAATTACCTCCAGGGATCTTGAGTGAGTCTTTCATCAAAGCTGCACGGAACACATGTATTTTTGTTTCTGTGCACCCTTTCCATAATGTAATAACTTTGATTTCAGTAGAGGGGCAATGAGTGTAACTGTTCAGATTATTTTGATTGCATATAATGCTGAGTCCATTCACTGGCAAAGTTAATTTCACTACGCTTTCCCTGTTTATATTTCCAAGCTTACTGAGTCACACATTAGTAGCACCTGTTGTAACAAATATGGGCCAAGTTACTCAGGGGATGTCAGACATTGTCTGTGAAGCCTGTCAGGTAGGGCCTTTTCCACCAGGATCCATTTAACTCTCAGCTTTCCCATACAAAAGGATGGACACCATATAATTGTCCCCATTTCACAGTTTGTGTTCCTGCAGTTAGTGAAAGCTCCTTCTGTGATTTCCAGTATTGCCCATCTAGGTCCTGTTTAGCAGTTCGCCTCCAAAACAGCTGTAAAAGTAGAGAGGTGACAAAGAGGTGTCAGATTTGAGAACAAGGTCCTGCAGCTAGTGCTGCACTGCCCTGCTTCGGGGCTAAATCCCATGGCTGAGGTGGCCCCTGCCTCACAGGGCACTGGTCACGGCAATAAGGGCTTCAAAGGAAAATAAATGCCTTAATTTCTATTCAGTGCATTAATCTTTTCCAGTTTTAAAGAAAACAATTTAAAGCAATCTGGGGTAAAAAGTATTTTAAATTGGTGCTATTTATAGTGACTTCATTTTTTCCTGAAGTCCATGTTCTTAACAGGCAGTAACAGCAATTCAGTAGCAATCCAGCTCCTGCCAGTAACCTTCTCCTAGGAAAAAGGATTTCAGTAAGCTTTATCACTCAGTGTAGCCAACAGAAATATTTGATACTAAGAGCAGTGGAACCAGAAATCCACTTCAGATGTCCTTCAAACAGCTAGATGAGCAATTCAAGGGGATGTGGAATAGGAAACTCAGAAAATGGAGCTTGACTTTGATACTTACTTGGTGTGATAGAGTAATTTACTCTCCATATAGATCTTACTGTATAAGAAAAAGGAAGAAAGAGGAAGCAGTAATGTGTCACCTTATCTAAATAAGGTACCTGTCATTCCTGAAATTCTGTTTAAACTATGATGGATGCTCTTATTCAACAAGAGAGATTTTTTCCCCATGGTGAAAGACGATCCTTTCAAACAGAAAAGGACTATGATGAGACCCATTTTCCTTCTTATGGATGAGGCTGAAACAATGCAAAAATAGCTGCAGAGCAGGTGCCCTGGGACTCCTCTCTGACCACTTGCAATGTGTATAGTCATAGAAAAGGCAGTGATCTGAACAGAAAAACAGCTGGGCTAATTGTCTTGCCAGAAACATCTGTAATCTTTGAAATGGTAGCATAGTCTCCTATGTGATGTGTTTATTTACTAAGCAAGTTTTGTTTTCTTTTCACTTAATTTTGATTGACTGATCTGTCATTCCAGAACTTAAATATTTTTGCTATTTATCCATGGTTGTAATGTCAACACTAATTTAACTAAAGAGATTAGCTAGAAATAGATCCGTGGTGTTTACTCTCTTTTTCTTTTATTTTCCCAAAGTAAATGCTTTTTTTCCCCCCGATAACTGTTTTTAAAACAGTTAATCTGGGCACTGCATTGACCTATTCCTTAATAGTCTAGAGGACAACTGTCTGAAATGTATAGTGAGCCTCTTCAGCAGTGCAATCATGTACTACACTGTACATATCATGATCTTTCTCCAAACTAATATAGATAGGTACAGTAATGAAAAAGTGTTTTGTGCTGTAGTAGTGTGTTTTGGTTTGAAAGGCAGGTATCTGCCAGAGCCACCCTTGGAATAGAGAACGTAAACCCCCTCCCTCCCTCTGAATTACTATAATTTTGAAATTAAGGCGGCTTTCAGGCAAAGATATAGGAATACCAGTCTTTTACTAGGAATATTACAAAATACAAAAGCAATAGTACAAGAAAAAAAACAAGCAAACAACAACAACAAAATAATGCTAGGAACACTGACAGAGTCAGAATACGACCTGACACCCTGTTGGTCAGGGTGGTGGAAGCAGTCCAAAATCAGTCCTCCTGGAGTAACAGCTGTGGCTCCGTTGGAGTATGTTGTATATGTGGGTNTCATCTGCACCATAAGAAGGACATTGTTCCTATTGCAAGCCCAAGCCTGAGGCTATTTTTCGGGTATAAAAACTGAGAAGCTGACAGGCAAAATGTGGACAGAGGGATTGGCGAGAGAGAGGGATACACTCTGTTCACCAGTGCCGAATTCCTAGGCTTGGCACTCTGTCCGTTTGATTGTGGCTTTATTGAAATTATTTTGTAATAAATTCTTTTATATTTTAATTCGGTTGGTTTGGTCCCATCTATAACAAGTAGAAGATTACCCTGTAAAAGGGTCCAGTGGTGGCAAGATGGATCCAGTCTTCCTCTGGGAGTCCTGGAGAGAAAAACCAGTCCCCTGGTGTTCTGAACATGGTGTATTTATGCAGGTCAAAATGCTTGGTTTCCCCACGCTGGGTGGAGCATCTCACAATGGGATGATCCAATTCTACCAATGGTGCAGTGAGCCCTAATGGGCCATTCACAGATGATATCTCTCTGGAGGCAGGGTGGTGGAAGAGATAAGGCAACCCTGCCTCACCTGGTTGTTATCAGTTGGCCCATTAACAAAAGGCACCCACCCCTTCCCCCAAGAGACAGAGAAAAGAAACATCTCTTCAACAGATGAAATAGAATACACATTTTTGTTTACATATTGCAACCCAAGACATAGTGTCATTTAAAACCTACTTCAGCACAATAAGCAGTGTGAATTGAGCCCCTGGATACAAACAGTGGTAGCTGTAAAGGTTTGCTGGTACAGTGTGTGCTTGGGGGAGCTGGGAGGAACACAAATGAGCACTGCCTGCCTGGATCACAAATTGCCATTATTTTGTGTTGTTCGTAGCCTCAGCTGGGAAGCCAGGGACTAACCCAGCCACTGTAAAGCTGCAAAATAACTTCAAATCCATAACTCATTAGGTGCACTAAGTCACTGAAGCCTGGAAGGGTGGCCCATGCATTCTACGAGCTGATCAACCTATCAGCATTCTTGAAAATATTATCTTTCCAAGAGCTGTGGGGTTCCCTTCTTTGCTACTTGGGAGCCTTTATGCTGCACCTATCTTTCTGAGTGGCGATTTTGGGGAATGGAGATTTAGGAGATGGCTACACATCCATGCACAAAAGAATATTTGATGGTCTTTGTGTATTTTTTGTCCAAAGCAGTCGAGTACCATACCTACAGTGATGGTGTTTCTTACAGGAAATAAAGTGAGCAAGGGCTTAGTCAGCTCTTTCTTACAGCCCACCCACTGGAACCACAGGTTTCCTATTAAAATGAATGAGCTGATTTAGAGAAAGTTTTTTGAAAGACCTTCCTAAACCGCTTTACTTTGCCTCATATATGCTGTTGCTCTCAGGAGCCAGTTATGTTCTAGGGACACAGCAGGGCTTCGCAGGCCTGCCTAGAAGTCCCAAACCCTGCTCTGACTGAAAATCCTGCAGAAGCAAGTTCATTTACACCTCTTCAATGTGCTGTTTCATTGTTTACACAGTATTTTCACTAGTGTGCTGCTCATTAGGCATGGGAGAACCTGACAGACTGACCTGGAACACTTGCCATCAAATTTAGCCCAATCTCTCTACTGGCATCTCAGCAGGGGAAGCAGAGTGCTGTGATTCTGAAAAAGGTGTTTTGCAGTCTAATCGTGAGTATACAGCACTGAGAAGAGCTGTTTCTGCATAATGTAATTCATACCATCAGGAACTGTACATTTTAAATCACAGATCTGTACTTCTTGAACCCCATTCTCTGAAGTAATTTTCTTTGCTCGCTGACATTTTAAGTGTTCTGTGTTTGGTGCCACTAGATTATGACATTTTGATGTTCAGTTAGAAATCCAAAATAGCAATTAGGGAATTACAAATTGCAGAGATCTTGCCATAAAACTATTAATTATATTCCTTATTGTCTTAACTAGTAAATGATTATACAAAAATGTCTCTTAAATATAACATGCAAAACCTTGTTATAATGAGAGTATTCCTGAGATGTCAGTCCCTACTCAATAGAACTGGCTTATCTCTAGAGCCTGCTGAAGCTGACAACATTTCTAGGTGAAGAACAGTGCTCAGGAGAAACAGAAGTATGTGTGTGTGTGATTATAACCTGGAGACTTAGATTTTGACTTGAGCTCTGGGAGATGTTGAAATTCTTGCCTGATCTAGGGCATGATGTGTCATCCTGGATTGCTGCAAGTCAAGTAAGCCTTATTGGTATTACCTTTTGTGAAGAGATTTTTGAGTGAAAATATTTTAACTTTGATGGTGTAGGATATTTCAGTAAAAGCTTTCCAAACATGTCATGGAATGATGCCTTGGGAGTACTGTTTGCTTTGCTGCCTCACTACAGCAGAAATTGTGCTTTACATCTACAGACAAATTAAATCTCTCCTTTTAGTCCTATTTACTGCATTGACTTTGTTCCAATGCTGTCCTGCACCCAGCCTGTCCTGATGCTAGTATTTTGTTCAACAACACTGCAAAAGTGTAAAACTCCCAAGTAATGCTGGAGCAAAGATTAAGTCCCTGGGAGAGCAGCTTCCCAACGTGCACGTCCAGAAGATTAGGTCCTGTTTGCATGAGGAAAAGCAAGGGTGTTGTAGAGAAAGCTTAGAAAATTACCAGGAAACATAGCCAGCTTTGGACTTCCAACAAAGCTCAGTGGTTGTACCAGGCTCCATAGATAGTCCTAGTTTAGATTAAGTTAATTCCAGAATAAAAATCCCTGCAGTGCACACTGCACAGACATTGAGTTGCATCAGTTTCATTCTGTGAGTCTCCTAATAAGTAGTTTGAAGTCCTGCCTGGTCTGTTGTCCTGATCCCATCAGGGGCTGAAACACTGGCTTGGCTTTCCCCCATGGGAATCCTGCTCATGTGCTCCACACTGAAAGTTGCTTTGTTAACTGCAGCCACTGCTACAGTGCAACCTGCAGCTACTATAGAACAATTAGTAAAAATACAAGTAAACATTAAGAAAATTCTGTCCATTGCACACCCAGATCGCCTGTGTTTGAATGCAGCTCTGAATTTCCTCAAAAAGTGTAGCCTGATGGACACACAAAGAACTGTACTGAAATAGAAAAAAGTAATGTTAGCCTATAAAATAAGATTTCTAACCACCTTTTCAGCAAGACTAGCTGGAAAATAGAAAAAGAAACAGCTTGAGAGGTACATTTCCAGTCATCTCTAAATGCCCTTTTCCCTCTCTAATTTACTTCCAGACAGTGCACACATTTTAAATGGTTAGCTAAAAACTGAAAAGATGTTAAAAAATTAGATGAATACATCGTGTTCTAAAGAAGAATTGGAGACAGAGGTCATTGAGATTGTTTTAAAAAGGTCTCTATCTCTTAGAGATGATGACAATACTGACAGTGAAATAATGGAAGCTGGGAGAAAAAAGCTCTGAAATAAAGCTCTTACATGGGCCATGCTTTTCCCAGGGGTCAGTTATCAAGGATACTAGGAATGTTTTCTGACAGGTGCTGGGGTATAGAACAGGTATTCAGGTTGTAATAAACTGTTGGAAATAGGATGTGGTGAAGCACTAGCAGACTCCATGTTGTGCTGGAGACCTGGGCCAGGTGCAGAACCGGGAGATGTGAGCTGCTCCTGTCCCATTTGTTGATGTACATTTCCACATCACATATTAAAAACGCTTTAAAGCTTAAGGAGGAAAGATTGCAATTCTGTATTTCAGGTTTCTCTGACCATCTATGGCAGAAATCTCTCCTAAATTACTTTAAGAAAAAATTGTTCTGTATGGTTTCAGAGTAATTTACTTGAATGAAGAAGCTCTGGTGACAATTTCAGATGTATGATTTGGTTAACATTCCTTAAGAATTAGTTGCCTATGGAAATTGAAATTACATTAAACATTTCAAGAGGTTGCATTAGGATTATTAAGGGAAAGTAACGCTGAAGGAGTGGAGGACACCATTCAGAAGACTCTGGTTTACTTCTAAAGGGTTGCTGTCTTGTAACACTTTTAAGCAAATGAATAGGTTTTGGCTAAGTTCAAGTCAAGTCATTGGGATTATTTTCTCTCTTGAAAACCCTAATTAAATGTTATCCTCATTGTCAATACTAAAAAACGAATTTACAAAAATGAAGACAAAATGGGAGAGAAGGAGTAGAAAGATCAGACTTCAAAACAATAAAGAACTATTTGAAAGACAAGGGAAAAGGTCCTCACAAAAAAAAGAAAAAGGAACTGTAAATCTTTTAAAATTAGGAAGCTGTTAAAAGATAAAACTAATACTGTACTGTGTAGCCAAACCATTATCACCTACTGAGGAAGATTTAATAGAAATGTGAAAATAAGTTTTAAAATTTTGGAAACCCATTGTTAAAAGTCCTCAGATTATAGGTGCATTAAGAAAGATCTGGAAAAAACCCCAGCTTTACTAGTGTACATACTGTATAGATGAACCCCAAATCTGAGGAATAAGGAAGAATAATTTTCAGCATGTTTATTGCCCTTTATTTGAGAATGAACTGTTGTTCAGCACCACTTATTTTTGTAGAAAGCTGTGACCATAAGAACTGCCATTCAGCAGTGGGCAGCTCCAGATAAATGACAGAAGGTTGCACACCCCATACCTACCTCATCCTGATCGCTTTTGCTACAGTTCAGTGAAAATCCTGGTACAGGAGTAATATGTCTCTTAGAGAGTGTTACTTATCATTAGCTATGGCAACACTCAAAAATCTACTTAAAGCATAAATCCAAGTACATAAATTTTACCACCAAATTGACTAACGTTGTCAACCTGATGTAAGTTACTAATTTATTGTCAAGAACAGAGGTCACTCAGGCAATCAAAAGGTTAGCTACCAAAAACAGGAGCAGTATTGAGTGTTCAGATGTTTTATTTATATAAAAATATAAATATTTCTATTATTTTTGCCTTCCAAGGAAGAAAAAGTCGCCCTCCATTCTGCCTTGAGGAAAATCTGGTTTTATTAGTGCTGCCCTTTATTTCTCTGTCTGGGTGGTATAGTGCCTGCTCCGTTCATCACAGTGTAATGTAAATGTGGGGCTATTAGTGAGCGATCAGAGCGCTCAGCTCCGAGCCTTTCACACAACAAGGAGGATAACAAACCCTACAAGGAAAATATGTGGGAATAGGGAGTTTTGTCTCCCTTTACAATAACACCACTCCGTAGCAACTGGTTTGAATTAGACTGTGCAAGGGATGTTGCAGGCTTCCTAAAAGGCCAGTAATTCTCTTTTCCTCATGGGAGGAAAAAAAAGCATCAACCCCCTGACAATGCACACATGTAGCAAAAGCTGTCAGGCTTTTCAAGTTCCTCCTGCATTGCTCCATTCCCTTGGTATTTTCCAATATACTTGCTTTTCAGCCCTCTGTTTTGTTTTGGACCTTGGAAGTTCAGAATATTTCTCAGGTTTTTGCTTCTCAGAAGTGGAAAAAACAGGTGTCTCCTAACCTTTTACAGCGATGGCTTTGATTAACAGTAATGCCAATAAAACAGCGTTGGTAACGTAGCTGTTTCACCCCTTTTTTCTGCAATTGGAGATAAATTATCACAAGGCTGTAAGGCTGGTGTGTGAAGATGTGTGTTTTGACTTTTGTAAGGCATTTAAAGACATTGCAAGACTGCTGTGTTTGCCTCAGTGGCCTTATAGTTGAGCAAAACACCCAATTTTTGAGTTCAAAATTCTAAACTTGCTACTGAACAACTTTTCACATCCGACAGTTCTGGTTCTGAGGGTGATGCTCTCATTTATAATCAAGTCGCATAGATGTTTATTATTGTTTTTACGTGAAAATCACCACATTTTAAAATGTTTTTCAACAAATTTTACCACTATTTTCCACAGGCTAAAGCACTGTGGATGCCCTGAACTTAAGAGAAACTAAAAATCATGTTCTCTTGCTTGTATTTTACATTCTTAACAGTCAAATTACGATGTTGTATGGCAATCTCTCAACTGGCCTCCGTATCTTGCAAAGAGAGGATTTTATTTCTGAAATTAAATGTTCAATAACTCTATTCTCTAATAAGGTTGCAATAGATATTGGAACTGGTAATTTGGAACCGAAATTCACCTTATTTTCTAGTATATAAAAAAAAAAACTTGCAATCTTTTGGGGCTCTTCAAGCTGAAGTTTCTTTAACTGTGTTTTAAAGTGTATCACACTCTAGTCATGATCCTTGTTCTCGGTCCTGAGTCTGTACACATAGCAGAAAAAAATAATTATTTTCCAAGATATATATTAACTCCTTGGGGACCTGGCTCTTACCCTTTTTGATATTTTCATGGATGGTGCACATGTTCTACTTGCTCACTATCTGCTGTGTGTGACAATCTGTTATATTTCTTAAAATGTGTGACTGCACAGCCAAGGAGTAAGCCAACTCCTAGCCTGGTTCTGGCTGTCGCACTGGGTCGTGCAGACCTTCTGGAGGGAGTGCTCTGTTGCTTTCAGCAAAGGAAAAGCTCAGCCAGGAGAGGCTTTTCCAGACTAGGAGTTGGACTAGGAGAGAAAGGAGCACATCTGCAACGAATCTGAAGGTTTGGAAACTGTTAAGAACAGGGAGCAGAAATATCACAGCAGGCTTCAGAGGCAATGGAAGAAAGTCTTTTTCACTGAGCAGAGCAGGCATACATCCTTTTTTCTATACATGTTCTACTTCTGTAAGTTTTTGCAAAACTGAGTTGCTGCTTGAGCTACAGGAAGTTTCCAAAGACAGGACACTGCTTAGGTCTTCATATGTTTCTACTGGGCTTGCCTTAAATTTAGTCTGGTTTAATTATGCAGATTTCTCCTTAATTTTTTCCTTTCTGATCCAGACTAATGTTACATTCTGTTTAGTTTTCAGATCTGTCAATCTGCCCCAGTTTCATTCTGTCTTTTTTACATTTTAATAGCTTTCTATAAGTTTAAGCTGTCTGGCAATCTTTTTCAGTTAGGAGTCTGTGATCCCCTTTGCCATCTGGCCTTGGAGGAGCAATTTCACAAATTATTTAAAACAACATGTTTGCCTCAGCATAATCAAATCTATTAAATCTCCTTGTTTTTGGTTTTTCATATGAAGCAGATAACTTCCAAGAGATGTATTATTTTTAGGAGTGTAACATTCTATAAATTTCTGTAACTGATAATTTAGTCTTCATCTGATAACTGGTGTTCCTCACTTAGCTTTTAAAATAGAGATTGCTCAAAGTAAAAGCAGTGTCACTAACTTGTAAGATTAAAATGAACTGGTATCTTTTTTCTTCATCTTTCATTTCAGCAGCTCAATTTTCCTATTGCTTATATATATAAATATAAAATTCTTGCTTGAACTTGTTTCAGTGACTTGCTGTGCTCATGGATATCTCTTGGAGTTCTCCATTGGCCTTTCCTTCTAATTTGTCATTTCTTTCCCATTTCTCCTGCCAGCTGCAGTTCAAGATCTCAATTAATGAGAATCATGAGTTTGAGTCACTCATTTTGATGGCTCTGTAGTGTAACTGATAGATTAACCAATAACAAAAAGTTCTGATAATGGGAATAGGTTCATATTTCCTCTAGCTTGCTAAAGCCAAGCTCTCCTATTGATGTCACTGTTGTCAGAGATGAGGTAATCCACTTCTTCTCAGCAGTTCTATTCTTTCCCTAACAATGTACCAGTGAGCACAATGAAGCTACAGACTAATGGCCATGTTTCCACTTAAAAGCTAAACCAACTTTTCCCCAAACTCCTTCATGGTCAGAGTATCAGTCTTTGCCATGTTGTACCTCCATTTTTTAAAAAGGTCCTGGGTAACATAATCCCAGCACTGTTACAGCTCTTTGTGTTGAGCCGGGTTACCTCATCCAAACTGTTCTTCAGTGATGTTGTTTGGGATAGCCAGGTTTTGGGATTAAGTTCAATGATACTTTGTTACATGGAGGTTGCAAAAATGTAGAACCAAAATCTTTTGTGGTCTGGCCTGAGGGTGGATCATAAAAAATAGAAAAATAAAAGGGAAAAAAATTTTAAAGGACAATGGCTCAAAAAGCTTTCAGAGTACCTGAGAACCATATTGCAAAGAAGGGTGAGGGTAATGATGGCAGACTATTGGCCTTCCACCTAGTATTTATAAACACACTTTTGTATGAGCTGTGGGACCAAAAGAAATCTGTCAGGATGCACTTTAACTCTTTGAACACTTGGAACTTTTAAAAATCTCCTTTAATTCTGTTATTTGTTTAAGTTTGTGCCATCTGTAGATCTCCAACAGTTTTCTTTGAAAATCCAACACAGTACACGTTGCTCTTTTCTGCTGTTCACTCTTTGAGTGCACAGTTCTCTGCTTAGTAAGCAAAGGATTGGCAAGAGATTTAAAAGTTCCTCACTTGCAGCAAACTTTGTTTGCTCATGGATTATGATAACACATCCAGCTCAATGATGTTTATGTTGTAAGTGTTGCAGCTTCCCCTTCCTGATGAAAATTCAAAAATCTTCTCAGAAATCAGGCACGATTCATACAGGTAAATATTTAAGTGAAAAATGGTTTTATTGTATTTTATTACTACAAAATAGTGCTGAAATTTTTTCTGCCTATCCTTCTGCAAGCATAAGACCAAAATCTCCAAGGAAGGAATTCTATTCCAGCTTTTTTCTTCAAACTTAAGCCATTTACCAAATGTGTAAGTGCCTCTTGGAATTCCACAGCCGAGTGTGCAGTTGGCAGCTATGTTTCCTGGGCTACGACTACCGTTTATGTGATCACACAGGAGAACAGGAGGCAACAAAATCTGTTGCCCTACCGGGTCCATCTGGGAATTAAAATGTCTTCTAGATTTCTAGGCTATGACAAGCATAGGTTTGATATAGAATAAGTGCTGAAAGGAAGGAGAATTAAATTGCACTGTATGTAAGGAAGAGTGCCTACATATGGGAATACAGCAATGATCCTCAATTCAAGAACTATTCATTTAAAATTTTACTCTGTGTGCTGAAGATTTCCAGCTAAACATAAGGAATAAATTTAAAAGAGAAATAAGCCTTTATTCCTTAAAATTTCAGACACAATGACTCTTGGCCAAGTTTATTTTTTTTATTGTCGGCTACGAAGAGATCTTTTAAGAAATATTCAATTGAATTTTAAAAAAATCAGGTTTTCACCAATCCTAATGCAAAAAAAAAATTACTGTTGTTAAAATAATCAACAAATTTGAGTAAGGCACATATTGGTGCATGGGTCCCATGAGTTAGCCCTCAAATCTTTGTCTCACTCTATTTGGGAATCTTCTACTGGGCTTGGACATTTTGGAGCAAGGTCATATGTTGCAGTCCGAGCCCGGATGACGATCAGGCGCTGTGACACAATCCCTCGAGTGGTTGCTGTGTTGTGGTGCAGCAGCCTGAGCAGCTGTTGCACAGAGGGAATCCCGGACGGCGCAGAGAATAAGAGACGAGACAGGCTTTCCCAAGGCAGGTCCTCTCTCAAGAGCTCCAGGGTCTCCGAAGAGCCCCAAGCCAAGGGAGCACGGACTTTTATTTGGAGGTGGAGAGTCTGAGGGTGGAGACATGAGGATCCAATAACTGTGCACCAGAGGGGGGACAGGCGGTGAGGGCTACGTTGTGGAAACCAATGGGGAAAACCTGGGGAGGGGAGAAGGTCACATGGGCCAATGGGGCTTCGAAGTTTAGGGGAATTCCAAGGCGGGGTTCAGGCAGGGGCTGGCCCGTGAGGGAAACTGACAGGGAACTTTCTGGGTAGAAGGGTGGGGCTAGGGTAAATGGCAACTGAGGCATGGATACAACATCAGGGGCAAACCATTACTCGATAGAGAACAGGGGAACATGGAGCGAACCATTATAAACTAACAAACAGGCCTATAGCAAGAACTGCGGAAGACTTAAACACTACCAACTGTCCAAGGTAAAGGTATACCATTTGTGGTAGCCCTGGGGGCTGCCACAGTCATATGCATGCAAAACCTTTGAACACACAATTATTAATCTACAGCACAGATTTGTGGCCGGAATCAGGCAGGTTGTCCAGTTGGGCATTGAATATGAGCACACTTTTGGTGCCACCATCTGGTGAATCCCTCCTGGCCACAGTCTTCCACCCAGTGGCAAGGGCCAGTGGAACCTAGAAGGGGCTAATTCTTCTCCTGCAGCTTTTATCTTCTCCTGCAGCTTTTATCTTCTCCCTCTCTGCTTCTTCTCTTTGGATTTTGGTATCTTGCAATATGAATCCTCAGTTTTTTAAAATTTTTATGATTTCTCCATTTTGAGCTTTCTGTAACTGGTATCAAACCAGTGGCATTATCTCTGAGTTCTCACTTCCTTCTTGGCTGGCTTACTGGCCATGTGTGTGTTCTTTCTTACAGACTAAGGTGAGAATCGAAAACTGCTGCTTATCATTAATTTCCTTCAGCAAAGCCTGGCCTTGGAGTCACATGTGAGGCAGCATAATTTACTGTAGCACCAGGGCTGGCAGCCATAGAGATGTCCTTTCTCCTCCAGCACTGGAAGCACAGGCAATGATCCATACAGTGCAGCCAAGTCTCTGGAATGACTTTTTTTCAATTCTGCCTATGGGTTGCTTTGTAATCAGCATTTCATTTGGCAAAATACCGAAATATTCTATGGAAATAATTTATGGTACTTTAAAAAGTGAGTTTCTAAGGTTGACTTACAAGCATATATTTACTTTAAAAGCTGATTTTCAAGTGGTTCTGGAGTCTGCTAAAACAGAAAGAGTTGAGAAATTAGGTAAGGTGGTAACAGTTTGAGCAAAAAGTACAAAGTCTGACACAGCAAACTGGAGAGTCACCTTGCTTCTTCCCAGCACAGGTTGTTTTTGACAACTGCACGTATTCTTCAAGGCTGCACCTTGTTTTTCTGGGTGATTAGTAGAGCTTTTCCTTATTTCCCCCTTCTGCCACCTTATGGTTTTAGTAATGCCTCCTTAATCCTTTGGGAGTCTTTGGCCTTCTTTTTTATTTCTTCTTGTTTTTCCCCCCCTCATTTCTCACACAAACCTATCCTATGTCTTTCACACCCATATTTCTCTGCTTTCTTGGCTCTGTTTCTGCATCTCACTGAACCCCTGCACATCAGTCTTTTTTTTTTTATTTTATCTCTCAAAAATGTGCAACAGCCTGAGGTTTTGGTTTTCTCTTTCATTCCCCTGATCAGCTCCCTGTGGAATTTAGGTTTTCCTCATCTCCACCCCTTCCTGTTCTGCTGGGCTTTTTCCATCAGACTCCTCTTATGTTTCTATGTGTCCCATGAGACAGCGTCACTATGTTGGGAGATTTCAATCAGTTCGGTATTGTTTCCTTTGACCCATGTGGGATGATGGCATCTACACTGCCACTTTCTTTTCCTTTTTTTCTCCATTTCAAGCATCCCTAGGCACCCCCAGCAATACTGCTGATTGTTACAGAAGCCATTTCTCCTGAGTAACCTGGTGTCATCTCCTACTTCTCTCTTGCTGACATGAAGATGAACAGAATAAGGGGGATTTGTGTACTGTTTGTGGCTCCTGCTTGGATAGTGCACCCTTGAGCAAGCAATCACAGAAGGTCTGTGGCCATAACAGTTTTTGAAGCTCAAAGTAAGGGGTATCTGACTGCAATGATTTAAAATGAGCACCAGAACTTCTCCAATGGCTAGAATTCCACAGACCATGAAAAAAAGATCCTGAAGAATAGGCAAGGCAGATTTACACTTTATCTTTCCAGTTGCATATACTCTCTGTATCAGAAGCTGTCTTTCTGCACAGCTCAAGATAAAACAATAAACTTTGAGTGTCTTGAGTTGGTGCTTATTCCTGGCACATCTGGGAATATCAATATTCACTGTGAAGTCATGAAAAAATATCATGAGGTTTTGTTGATCTCAGCATCTTTCTCAAGTATCAGTAGAAGTTAGTGCTCCATAGATATATTTTAATTCAGACTCTTCCTAGATCTTTGGGAAATGTAAGAATGGTTTTATCCACTGTATCAAATCACTTAATCCATAACTTTAGCAAATGCAGAAATTAGTATGTTCATGTTTTAATACCTAATACATATCTGTCATTCTGGCTTTGAGTTCCTCTGCAGATTTCAAATGTTTTAGCTGGAGATTCCCCCAAAGAATGCAAGTGTTGAGAGCAGAACTTCAAAATTATTCATGCAGGACCAAGGTCAAAGCTGAAGTTTGGTGACCCAAGTTTCACTTGTTCCTTTCCTAGCCCCAGCTGTCTGCTCTGGGACGGGAGGGAATGTGCAGGTATACCTGTGAGTGTTGCTAGTCCCTTACTACTCCCCCATAAATGCAGTTTTACGGAATGGGTGTTCGCTTGATGCCTTCTCCTCAATTAATGACTCTGTTAACAGGGTGCTAACGTAGTTGAGAGGACTATTGACTGTGCAAGTAATTAGCTGCTGTGAAAGTAGGAGAGAAGGCAGCTAATGGGGTTTTAGGCAGTTTCTCTTAGTGAAACATTGTTCCTTATTGTCTTTTGTGTAAAGGACAGGCATCTTTCTGGTTCAGGTTAAAACCCTTGAGACTGCTGGGCAGTGGGGTGTGTATATCACAATTTAACAGCTGGTGAAGTTGCAGGTAAAAGTTAAAAAACCAAGTGTTTGAAGGTTTGAGATTTTTTGTGTGTGGGTGGATTTTTGTTGTTTAGGGATTTTTTTGACATGGGTCATTTCACACCTCGTGTTTGCAGTGAAGCTGAAAAATAGTCAAATTATTGCAAATTATTTCAGCTGTTCCGTACAGACAAAAATGAGCGGTTTGGTGTGGCAAACAGCAAGAGCCTTTCAAACCTTATCTCTTACTCAGCTGGCAGAGGGAAGCTGTGTCCTAACCCATGGAGAAGCTGAGAACAGCAGTGCATTTTGACCCCCCGGGGTTAGGAGAGCCTGCATAAGGCTCTCTTACATAGAAATGCCATCCCACTGGCATTTTCTTAACTGCAATTTTAAAAGCCAGGTAGTGTGACTGAAATACTTTTGGTCCCAATTTATGATCCTTGTCAGTCCTTTTTATGTGGGAGCCATAGTTAATGGCTGTTTGAGAGCAGTCCTAGTGTGGGGCTGCTAGTGGGTCTCCTCTCCATATGATGAAGCCCTGCTATGAGCCCTTCTGCAAAAATGAACCTAACCTGAACTCATTTTAATGTATCAGCATTCACACATATTCAGAGACACAAATCTGGAGTGTTAGCTAGGAGGGTCTTTCAAATTAATGCCGATGCAGTGGAGTATAGAATTTTGCCAATTTGATATTACAGATCATTTTAGCCGTGCAGCAGTCTATTAAAAATACAACTCATCCAAGCTTATCTATTCTAAAAGCTTCTCCACTGCATCCAGCCACCACAGTTGGTTAAATGGGTGCTTGTCACATCAGTTTAATGAATTTAATGTGAAAGCCATTTCTTCTTACTTCTGGCCATGAGAAGGCAGGCTCAGGCTCTGTTCCGCTGAATGAATGGAAGAGTAGGATCCATGTCATATAATTTTTTAAGTGTAATACTCATCAGTACCTCAGCTAATATGAAAAGCAGAAGAAAGAGAGTAAGGAATAACACCACAAGCCAAATTGCTAATACTTCTAATTCCTTGTGGAAAGATACCACTTTGATTGAAAGATACAACAATAAAAATATTAAATAATTTTTTAAAGAAGGATGTAGCTCGTGTTCCATCCTTCATGCTCTGTTCTTTGCTTAAGTAGAGTAACACAGACTGATTAGTGACTTA
Source organism: Nicator chloris (assembly GCA_013400495.1). Taxonomy (NCBI): domain Eukaryota; kingdom Metazoa; phylum Chordata; class Aves; order Passeriformes; family Pycnonotidae; genus Nicator; species Nicator chloris. The sequence goes on along the minus strand of WAAE01011189.1, from coordinate 22,141 downwards.
ATTTTCTAGAGAATTTTGTTAGTTAACATCCACTGTAAGCTCTTAAGAATGTTGTATCCTTGGTAAAGTAAGAAGGAAGCATTGTCTTGGCTTTTAAGGAAAAACCTGCAAATCAAAACCTGAATCAAAGAGAAACAACTTTTTCCCTCCCTTCTCCTCCACTGATAATTAGGCTGTGCCATGGAAGAGGCACACGTACAGGGGCACTTTCCAGTGCACCTCTAAATCAGTAAGATACTCCCAGTTACCTAATTAACTACATGCAGCTTTCTGTGTAGTCACTGCAGTGTTCTTATTTCTAAAATTCACATTTGCTTTTATGTGATATCACATTTCCCATACCGAAAAGAAAAATAATAAATGCCAGGATATTACATAGAGTTAATAATTAAAAGGAAATTGCAGTGGGATTTAAAAAAACCTGTTCTACGAACTACATCTTCTTACAAAGAAAAGTCAATCAGAAAATGCTTTAAAGTATATGATACATAATCAAAATCATTAACAGCAAGGCCTGAGACTGCTACCTTCAATCTCACAAGTGTGTGTAAGTAAAATTAAAAGACCTTGGTCACTTTTGGAAGTCTTGTGGTTTCTTCAGCAAAATCGTACATTCTAAATTACTTGTATAAAGGGATTATTTAAAGATGATTCCATCAGCTATTCAGGGACCAAAAATTGTGAAGTAGTAGTTGAAACTAATTCCATGTTTTATCACTCCAAGTGCATGCTGGCTGTCTTATGCAATGCAGGTTGTGCATCTGATTTCTAGAATCGGATATCTGTTGTCAGAGCCCTTCTTTTGGGCAGTCTCCAGGATCAGCTGGAGAATATATCTGGTCTAATAGTTTCTAACAAGATGTTTCCACTATTCCCCCAAGCCCCTTCCGCTAGTACTGTGAAGTAGGATTTTTGCTAATAAATTGGTTCTTGTTATCCTTATCCAGTGAATAAAGACCCTGCAATCAAGAGAGCTCTACCATATCATTGAATACATTCTTTAGTATTTTTTTCTTTTTGATCTAAGCAATTAAGATTGCAAGTCTTACATGTGTATATGTCTGGAAATTGCTTGGGACCATTTACCCTTGTGAGGGCATCAATTTTATTGGAGCTTTTTGCTACCTGGAGTTATTTAGGGACTCTAAACATGAAGGAATAGCCACTACCAATTTGATGGCTCCAAGGCTAAGCATGCTGCTGCTGTTTTTACTCCTAAGTGAATGGATTAAAAGAAAGATTGCCAAGTGTCTGTTGTCCTCTGCCAGATTTTCCATGTGTAGAAATATGTGACAATAGTTGCCCAAATTTCAAGTGTCAGGCTTTTATAGCAAAGCCACAACTTCAAGTGTTGAGTGTCTAGGTTCTTAAGAACCAAACAAAAGGTTAAATAGCTGAAGTTATGACTAATGGTGAGTTACAGGCACAGCTTAGGCAAGGCAGGAGAGTCCAAGGAAAATGGGGTATACAAAATGAAAAAAACAATTTACTCTCTGAGAAATTAGTTTTAACTGAAATTTCCCTCAGAAAAAAATAGAAGTAGTAATAAGAAGTGAGTTTGTTCAGGTCAGAGGTCATCTCTGCTTTTATCTGGAAACCCAAGAGTAGCTATACTGGGAATCCCTCAGGAGCAAGGCTGTATCTGTGTCCTCTGCTCTCTTTCCAGACTCTCTCCCAAGGTGCATTGAAGTTACGGTACTCGGTGTTAAGATAGATGGAAAGTAAAACCTGCAATGAAAGTGCTATTGCAAACACCTATACATTATTATAAATCACAGAAACTGATCACATGGCTGAGGAGAAGAATGACCTGAAATTAACAGTCTAAGCAAAACCTGACAATTTTGGATCAGTATTTTTTTTAAAACTTTTGTCCCTGGTGCTCCAAATATGTGAATACTCCTTTTAGGGTGGGACTATCCAAGAATTTCCACCATAGCAAGGTTATAATTTAGGCCTACTGTCTTCATTGCACAAACTGTAAAATGTTCCTGTTAGGTTTCTGCTGAGTAGTGATTACAATTGTGACTTATTAATGACGATTTTCTTATTCTCCATCTGGTTCTGGCACTGACTTACTGAATCACTTAGTGCAAATAATTCACTCTTCACCTCACTCTAGAGATTATAGAGTAAGGTAAAAAGCAGCTAGTAAGTAGCACATTGTTGTATTAGAGGAAAGATCTGTGTTGTTCATTTAATTATTTAGTTTGTGTGTGTCGCTGATGCATGAAGTAGTTCAGAGTAAAGGTCACTTTTGCACAGCGTGGCAAAGATGAAATAAAATAGTCAGCCAACAGTCCTTCTTAGAATGTCCCTTCTCCTCTTCTTGGATTTAACCCTCTGAGCGAAATCACCTGCAAAACATGAGTCAGAGCGTGAAACCATCAAAAAAAAATGACCCAGTACAGGTGCACAAGCATGTAAGAGTAGAGATAATAATCAGTCAAGAGGCAGACAGATCTGACATTTGCTGAGAGCATCCCTATATTTTATTGAGTTGTCATGCCTCGTTGCATACTTAATGAGGATGAGCCCCTTATATGCCGATTTTGCATTACAAATGTTGTTTTGCTGGGACTGTCAGCTGCAAATAGCTTGTGGCAATACATCTTCCATGCAGCAAATAAACACATACACCATTATAGCATACCCATGTTATTGCCACAACTGTAAACAACTAATAAAAGGAATGTATTTACTGTGCCTCACAGTCATTCACTCCAGTCATATTTTTTCCACTTTCAAGCCTATTGACTTTATGGAACATTTGGCATCCTTTCGTTGTACCATCATTGTCTTATTGTGTCATCATTTAAACAAAGTCATGCTGTATACCTGCACATGGAGTCAGCCCCATGGGTCAGGATGTATCAATGACCAGCAGGTGTATTGGACATAATCTCAAAGGCTCTGGAAGTATTTTGTGTGCTAGGAATAGTCATTAACCTCAAAATAACTGCCACTGAGATCAGCTTAGTTGGTGCTAATGATGCCAGGGTTGTGGGCTTGAACCATGTATGGCCCATTCACTTAAGAGCTGGACTCAATGGTCCTTGTGGATCCCTTCCAGCTTGGAATATTCTGTGACATTTAGGTAGGGCACTGATGTCATCAAGTTGCTTCTGGTAGCACCTGGGCATGGGGGAAATCAGCATTTTGCTCTGCAAAACCAAACAGCATGTCTTGATCTGCATGGACATCTATCTCCCTCTTGACAGAGGTTATGGGTTATCAAGCTTGGTTACACCAAAGATGGTTTTGGTGTGCTTTTATTGGTATTTTGCTAGTTTTGAGGATAGAAAACCACACAACTATAGAAAAGTTTTGTCTCATGAATGTTACTGAAATGTTAGCACCAGAGAAAATCAGACCATGCTTTTTTTTCCAAGAAATTTCTCAGGAATTCAGATGGGCTCTATCTCTCCCTTTAAAGGTGATTTGCACAAACCAAATGCAGACAGGACCTTCTGTAGCAAAAACCCAGCCACTGTAACTTTGTGGGCATATCCTCTTTCAGAACCATACTTTGGTGATGGTCCTTTATCACTAATTTCTGATTGAAGATTCTTCGTGGTCTGTTTTAACAATTTGTTCTCCAAGTACCACTATATTTTAAGATTCGATAATTCCTCTTGCTCCCTTGGTTTTAGCATCTTCATTTTATTCTGAGAGACCAACTGTAGCCTTCTGAGCTTTCTGCTTGGCTAAACAAGGCAAGTTCTTCTCAATTGTTCTCAGCAAGCTCTTTTAATCTGTTCTCATGAAATAGCCTCTTAATTCTCTCTTTGTTATAGAAACTCTTCTGGTTTTTCCCTAGTTTGAATTTATCTGTTCTAGGATGACAGAGAGTATTTGTATCCAGTACGGTAACGTGAATATTCCTTTACATCCATAAGAAAGATCTTGACAGAGTAATTTCAGGCGTGAATTTGCATGGGTTTTGAGGGTCATTGTGTTTGCATATAACCTGCTAAGAAGAACTCCCTATCTTTGTTCCATAATTGATGAAGCCACATCTTATAGAAGAAATCTTTCTGAGTTTTTAACGCTGAGCTTCGTTTTCCCTTCTTGTTCTGGAGTGCTGCAAACTTGTTCACCCACTGGACTGTTGTAATTCCCTAGTTGCTGGAGCCTTTAAGGCTAGCTCAGACCCCAGCTGGGTTATACAACAAGAGACCAAAGGCAAAAGACAAAGACGCTCTTTTTCCTGGGGCTGCAGTCCCACCTTTATTGTGAAACTGCTTCAGGGGGTCCAAGAAGAGAAAGAGGAGGTCTCCACCCCCAGCAGGGGTTTTTAAGCCCTGCCAGAAGGGGAAGGGGTAGAAGGACAATGGCCAATGGGAAAAGCCCAGGGGAGAAAGGGGGTGTGGAGGGATCAGTTACAGGTACACTTGAGGTAAGGGGGAGGTGTAACCTGATAAGCTACAATCTATGCGCAAAGTTAAAACTATTTGTGTGCAAAACCACCGGCGCAATATAATACCAAAATAATCTACCTATGTAGTGGAACACAATACTGGACAATCCCTTCCTTTGCCTTAATCTGGTTTTTCTCCTGTTTCTCAAATAAAATCTTTGAACCTCTGTCTGATTTTCATTCTGAGGAATTTTATTTGATGCAGCACATTAAATGGTACCTGTAATATAGTCAGGTTGTAATGGACGTGCCTTCACTTCTGAAGCTTCGTTGTCTTGGCACTCAACCTCAACTTCTCCCTTTTTAATTACTGTCTAATTAGAAAGAACTACTATACCATAAATTCATCTTTTAACTACCTGCCACTGTACCCCTTGGGACAGGTTAAATGTGCTGACAATAAACTATCCTGGCCTTTTCAGTTTGGTATTTGAGTTGCAGGTAAATTGCATTGTTCTTGCTGCCTCCATGAGTGATACAAACTGCAAGTTGGGTGAAACCTGATGAAGCTAAGTTTGCATCATGTTTTTTCTTTACGCATCACTTGCAACACCATTTTATAATGCAGAAGTGTTACCTGCTGCTGAGGAATTGTAACTGCATCTCTTAACTAAGCTGGTGGCAAATTGAAAACTAATAAGTTGTATTTTGCATATCAAATTCTGCTCTGGGGACAAGCTAACCTAGACACCTACTAGATTGCAACTTCCTGCTCAGTGAAAAAAAAAAAAAAGAAAATCATGACAGCTCATTACACAAAAGAATAAATTCATTACCCAGAGCAGAATAAATGCTATGTTATTACACTGTAATTGTGAAGGCATTTTAACACTTTTGTTCATGAAAATATTAAATGTTTTTCAGTACTATCTGTAATAAATGTTATTCTAAAGGCAGCAAAATGATGCAATATGTTTTAGCATTTAATACCTACAAACTGAAGCTATCAATGTAGACAGTTGAGCAGAGAGCAAAAACCAGGCAGCTTCTTTTACTGTCAAGCAAAAAAATAATATTCATAGATTTCTGTGAGTCTGACCTTGTTGTGTGTCTTGGAAATGATGTCTCTTTGTCCTCTGTTTCTGTGATAAAACCAATATTGACAATGGTATTGGATATGGTGATGAGATGTCTGTCTGTCAGGACAGATATGCTTCAGCGTATCTTCCCATTTCTGTGTTTCAGAAATTTTGGGTTTAAGTCCCATTAGTACTGCACTTCAACCCTGTCATTGGTGAAAGTTGACCAACTTCAGCCCAGGAAAGAAGGGCAAATAGGGAGAGTTATAGGGATAAACTTCAGTATTTGAAATGATTAAGTTATATTTTACATATAATTGTCTTGAAAACTAAGCCATTTCATTGTAATTTAAGTAGCATTTATATAAATTAGGCACATATGACATTTCTAATTGGGTATACTTTAATGGTTAAATCATCAGTTTTTAAAATGATAATTGGGCTAGTTGTAAAATTTCAAGGTCTATGATTTTAAAATTGAATTGCTCTTTGACTTATGTAAAAGAATACATTGTTAAGTGAGTGCCTCACAGGAGAGAAGCAGTCTAGGATATTACGATTTGAATTAGTTTTTCAAAGGAATTTAGAGTAGGCAATCTGTCCTCTGATCTTCCTTTGCACACTAGAAGTATGAGTCAGTTATGCTAAGATAGCTTTAATTGAGAATATAGTGATTTAATTAACAGCTGGAGTTGTAGAATTCCACACGTGAGGAAGGTGATGCATTAATGGCTTCCCATACATATGCTCTAATGAATCCAAGGTATTTTCTGCTGGAATGTGGTTTTTTTACATCTGCCTGTTGCAGATGCATTATGGCCTTTCTGAGTTCAGAACAAGAATTTGGGAACTTCAAGAAAATTGCATCACCTGGAATATTTATAGCCAATACTATAAATAAATACTACAAATATACCATTTATAATACTATAAATAATGGGCCCTTGTTCCAAAAGCCTCATTATTGGTTCATGTCACTGGGGAGGGCAGTAGGCAAACACAGGACACATTTACGTTCCAGCAGCATTTTTGAGTGAAGACCTCTGGGTCCAGTGTAGTGACTTCCCTCTCCACACAAGCTCCAGCAGCAGGTTTGGGTTTAGTTCCATTGTCTGAGTCTCTTGTGGACAGAGGCAAAAGTAAAGCAGGGAGTTCCATTGCCCGTCCAAGCCCGGAGAAGCACAGAGGGCAGCAGCCAAACGTCTGTGAATGTGCTGTGGCTGGTGCTCCACTGGCTGAAGGTCCTGGTGCAGAAACATTCAGCTCTGTGGAAGGTAGAAATACAGTCTGCAATGTGAGAGAATAAATGTTTGTGACAGCTTGGTAATACAGCAAACAGGGACAGTTTGCAAATGATTTCTACCACTGCAAATGAGAGTTCCATGGGAGTCAGTCCCTCCGTGGTTTCAGCAGGGTGAAGTGGCCCCGGCGTTAGGACTGTGTGCTTTGAGTCACGTAAAAGAAAAGGTTGTTAAAAGTCACTGCCTCACGGCAGACAAGCAGCTCAGGACATAATGATCCAGACTAGGTTTCTGAGGACTTTAGACCAGAAAGATCTGTCCTCTAATCTTTCTTTGCACATGAAAAGTATGAGTCACTTGTACTGGGGACATGAGGCTGCCTTCTAAAGGATGACTGATTGGGCAAATCTCAGTCTGGAAAAGAAACAACTGGGGAGGCGAAGGAAGTTTATAGAGTGGTGAGCCATTTGGAGAAGCAGGATAGCATTCCCACTTCCAATACAAAAATGGAGCCCCTCAGTGATCCTAGAGCTGTGCTCAGACCAGATGAAGACTATCCTTCCTGGTAAAAGCATCTGAGTTTAGGAAGCCACAAAAGGATACCAGGATGCCAGAACTTTGCAGGGTTTCAAGACAGTTCAGGGAAAATAAAGATTGAGAATTTTTTTGAGAGTTACTCAATACATAGAAACTATAACTGGCTAAAAAGGCCCCTGGACAGGAAATGTTTGGATGCTGGAGGAAAGGTGGTGGTGTGTACTTTTCTCTATGCTCTTGGTATCCACTTCTGGATACTGTCAGAATTGCCTGTGCTAGTTGGACCTTTGATCTGGAACTGTTTCAGATATTTGGGGGGGTGTTCCACATTTTAGAGTAGGCTTTGCTCACAGTTTCCAAACTTGGCTACTTCTCTGATGATCAGTCAAACTAATTAAAAGATACCAGTGTCTTCAATGAGGAAGCAAAATGCAAACCCTTATTGCAGATTATGTGAAACAAATATCTATTCCTTTCTTCATTCTCTATAGTCTCCTTACCATTCAAACTTTGAGCTTGGTTTTAATTAATGTGATTTTAATTGCCAACCCAGGAAAAAATTCTCACAGCTGCAATTAGAAGTCTGCTGGACCTCCCAACAAAGGTTCAGGAAAAGACTGAGCTTCGAAAATGTAGCTCACGAATTCTAACCTCAAGTTTTGACAGAAGCTTTGAACCTTGATTCCTCTTCCTTGATCATCCAAGGTGATTGTGTCCCAGTCTCTTGGCCTAACGCTGCTTTTGTAAATCTGCCAACACTGGTGTATATGATGGTCTTAAAAAAATTATATGCAAAAATGGATTGTTTGATACTACCCAGTTAAGAATTCCCATTCAAATTGTCAGTTGTATTTGCCTACCCTGGATGGACCTCTCAGATTAATTTAATCTGTGTTCATTGTCTTTTCTTTCAGAGTTGTTTCTGACAGCGTAAATATGTTGATTTCTTTGTATGCTACTGATGTCTCTCAGGATTCACCAAATAATTAATACCAACATCTGTTTAGTATGAAAATACCAAAACGGTGCTGTCCTCAGATTCCCATTTGGATGGGAGAAAAATTGAACGACAGTTTGTCTCCAATCACATGCTCAGTTCAGGCCTGTTTTGACAGGTTTTTTCTGCTTGATACCATAAAAAGGAGGTGGCAGTAGCCTTGATGCAATCAAGTGCTAGCTCTGAGGCTTAAAGGCTGGACAGTGTCCTGTAGCTTCTTTTTTAGGGAAGGAAAAGTTGTTTTAGGTTATTATGAAATGGGTTATGTTGATTTTTTTTGCATATAATATAAACACAGTGAATTTACATATTGAAGCCACCAGACACTCCCAGTTATGAATACTTTATGTGCAACACCATCACATACAGAAGTGTGTGTGGTCTGCATAATAAATACCTGTTCAAAGTATGCTGAACAATTTTTAAAAAATTTACAATTACAGTTATGGTCCAGAATTGCTGAAGGTTACACTTCAGCAGTCATGTACGGGAGAAGACTGGCACCAGTATTTTAAAAATAAGACATAACTATTCCAGTGCTGTGGCAAGCCTTGACTTTTTAATATCTACCAGTGTGACACCTGAATAATTTTTGTGCAGGTTCTGTTGGTACTACCTCATTCCCAAGGATTGGAAGTGCTGCAGCAAACATAAATAATGAAATGGAGCGATCATCCTGATACTGAGAAGTTGCACATTTTGAAAAACACTGTGTTATCACTTGGGGAAATTTGTTGTCATACAGCTAGTACCATACTATCTTCATCTTAGATTTGCAGAATCTTTGCCAAAGGATCCAAAAGTTCCCATGTACCCAGGAAACCTAACTTACGCTTGCTTCACCAGTGGATGAGGCTTTGCTTGTTTCCTGCTGGTGTGAAAGACACCGATGAAACTGCAACATGTGCTGAAACTGTAAGTGCAAGATTCTGCACCACTCAGTGGTTTCTTGTGTTCTGTTTTGAGGTCTTGGAATGAGAAGCTGCAGCGTGTCAAAGGGACTGTCTAAATGCTGTCAGATTGGCTTCAAAACAAATATTAACTCCAAAATCAGTGTGGCTCCCATTGCAAGAGTCATGTAGCCTTGTTCAAGAACAGAGTCCAATTTGATTGAAAAATCTGAGCCATTAGCTTTTTCTAATAATGTTATAATGTAAGATTTGGAACATACTAAAAGATCTCCACCAAAACACAAAAACCCCATCTATCTTGCATAATCAGGGCTTTTTGTTAGAAATACTTAGCCATGCTTTGAAAGGGTAGTTTCCACTGGAAAATTCATAGTCATTGTAGCAGTGATGGAGACAAATGAATAGTAATGAAAGTCTAAAGGAGCCTGGAAAATTACCTTATTTTTTGCACTTTGGGTGCATGGTTCCTCTGAAACATAGAGAAAATATCTGAAGAAAAATTACAAGCCATTTTAAAATGTACTCCTAATAACCAGTTGCAATTAAAACCGTGGGGCTGTTTAGAAATATCTGGGAACAATTTGCATCTTTAAGCACTGGAATAGGAATTTAGAAAAAAATTTAAAAAAACAATATTTCTGAAGGCCTTATTTTTTATTTTTTATTTTCCGTTTAGATGAGAAATTAATAACTGACTCAACTGTAATGGAGTAGGCTTGAGATTAAAAGGAGCGAGAATTTGTTGAATTGGTAATAAGGCCAGATGATCAAATGGTTACAGATCAAATCCCAGACTAAAGTAGTGATTGTGCTGGCTGCAGTCATAACTGCTCGAGCCGTTCTGTTCCATTAAGGGCAGTAATAAAGTTAGGAGGAATTTGGGGAAGTCTGCTGTCACTGGTTGATAGAGATGGTTTAATGCCACTTGGGTCTTCAGAAAAACCTCTCTGGGAGACTGAAGACTCATCCTCAGCTAAGAACTGTAGAAAGAATAAGAGGATGAGAATCTGAGAACTAGGTTTTCAGTCTTTGAGTTCCTCTGTTCCAGGAAAGTGCATCATCTTAGATGATGCTAAGGCATGAGGTTAAATCAAACATTGTTTTTAGTGTACATTAGGAAAATGACATTTGATATGTGATAATGAATTAAAGTTAACCGTTATCATTATATGTTTAGTTCCAATGACAAAATAAATTTAACACCGTTTACTTAATTCATTTAAGTGAGCTCACTGGAAGAACATGAGTAAATTTCTGGTTATAATAATAAATTTGAATGCGTCATTATTTCTGCTAAAAATAATGATAATATTTTATAATTCTCCTACCATACTAAGAACTGTATGTCATCTCCCAAGATGATGAAGGTAAAAGTACTTTTCCATGCTATATCCTCATACAGGAAGAGTAGGAAATAATATCCAGAACATTCTGCAATTGCAAAAAAATATGTTGCTGGAGGATTTTATTAAGAGTTACTATAAACAAAGATTTGGTAGCAAATATTTCTTTGAATAAGCTACTTAGGTGGGAAGAATTCAGGGAAGTAATAAGGCATAGCACAGCAGTTTTGTTCTAATTCGTGAACCTCTGTGGCTGAAACTACTCATCAGGGTTTATCAGACCAAACTTTTTGCTGTCTTCTAAAAGCAGATCTCTTTAATATCTGCTGGACTGCTGCTTCCAGGTTTTCATCCCTTGCTTCCTTCCAGATATGGTATAGTGTCTTTACCATCTCCCATTGTGTTTAAAGGTATTGCCAGGCACCTTGATCTTTTTCTACTTAGTTACTTGAAAACAGTGTCTAGTCAAAACAGCTGAAAATACACTTTATTTGTAATGAGAAGAAACACCTAGAGAAGGCAGGTTGTGTCTGTTGTTCCCCTAAAACGCAGAACAGCTGCTTCATTTCTGGGAAAGCTTCTTTAGGAGGGAGTCAGAGTCATCTCACCCATTGCAGCTGAAGGAATATTGTTCTATCTCATGGATGTGGCATTCACTACTGGAAGTAACAGAAGTTAGGGATGGAGAGCTGTAGATACACTTTTGGTGCAGTCCATGGAATCACTGAGGTTGGAAAAGCCCTCCAAGACCATGAAGTCCAGCTGTTAACCCTGTCCACCACCATGTTCACCACTATGTCCTCATACTCTACATCCACACATTCTTTGAACACTTCCAACGATGGTGATTCCACCAGTTCCCTGGGCAGCCTGTTCCAATGATTGAAAATCCTTTCTGTGAAGAAGTTTTTCCTAATACCTAATCTAAAACTCCCCCAGTGCACCTTGAGGCCATCGAACACATCAGTTTTTTCTCCCCGGTATTTGAAAGTGACTGCTGCGTGCATCAGCATTTGATTAAGAGATTGTCCCAAGTATATCATTCTTATGTACCAAATGATCTACCCATAAAAATAAAAGTTTCCTAATACTCTTTTCGTATTTTAGCACCAGCTAATTTTCTGCTGAGGAGAGCAGAATGTGATTAAAGCAACAGAAAACATTTTATAGTGTGACAGGTGGTCATGAAATTATATTAGCATTTAAATGACGAAAATGTAACCTTTCCTTTCCTGGTCTGAGAATGTCAGAACATGAAGAGTCAGGATTCACCCTCTCCTCCCATTTCCCATGGGTTATATTCTACTTTAAAAACAGCTGTTAATTCTGTACCACAAATTATGAAGGATCTAAAAGAGTTTCTTGACTCGCTGTAGACACCACTAGAAAACATTTTCCATCTGTGTGACATATTTTAAAAAAGCCTTTGGCCACTCAGCCAGCTCTGGGAACTTAATCGGATGTTTTTCTTCACTTGTTAACTAAGAATCAACTCTAGGGAGTGTTGAGGTCACCGTGGTATTTATTTCAAGTGAGTGATGGGATGATTCCCGAGATGCTCTTCCAGAAAATGAGGCAAACCCCTGCTTTAGAGATCGCCTCTAATTAGGGATCAAAAAATAACTGCAGATAACTTCATCAAAAATATAAATAACTCATCAGTATGAGTCCAGTGGCTTTGTCTTATAATTAGTCCTGTACAAAGGCTCCTTGAAGTCAAATGACAGTTGGGTCTCCTGCCTCAAACTTCATAAACGAACCAATAGTTTCAAGCTGATGCTCCCTTTGAACTGCTCTCCCAGGATAAATTACTGATGACCTAAATGTTACATTTACATTTATTATTCTCTATTACCAAGAACATGTAAGGCTGCAGAAGATTAAAGCAGCAATTACTGAAGTTAGAACATTAGAAATGAAGTTCAAACACCAGGAATTAATGTTTAGGAAAACAGAAAAAATCACCTGAGGCCAGTTTTAACTAAATAAAATCTATGGCTTCTATATCCAAGAGATGTTTACAGGTGATCGTTTCTGTGCTCATGAATTTTTTGAATGAACTACTGGCAGCTTGGGCAGTTGGGTTTGGCTGCAGTGTGGGTAAGAGCTTGGTGGTCAGCCTCAGAAGACTGAGGAGGACCAGGAGTCCTGTGCCTTGGCATTCTCAGACTTCAAGGGAGGTAACAGCATCAGAGGGAATGAACCCGTCCTAGTAGTTGTTCTTTAGGAAACATTTCATAAGTCTTACTGAAGTTGTTGATTTTACTTTATTTTTCAATCTTGGTTGTCTTTCTGGTTTGCTTTTTTGTTTTCTCTGTTTCATAAATTGCTGTTCTGTTCAGTTCTTGGATTTGTTGTCCTTGAAGACAAAACTCAGTTCACTGAGTCCCTATCAGTTTAATTGGGTTTTCTCAGTTTTGGAAGGAGAGGATGAAAATGGGAGATGTTCAGAGAAAGAGCAGGGAATTGTTTGGAGCAAGTTTGGGTCTCTTTACACTCTAAGCTGTTCCTGTGTCATCTTGTCTGCAGCTCCATAGAGAAGAAATCCATCCAGGCTCTGTGTATGGAATGCAATGCATCAGGGCAGGGACTGCACCCAGCCTGCCCAGCAGGGGGAAATGCACTGCAAAGGGTGCAAACCCGTGCTCAGCCTTCCCCAGACATTCTGGGGCTCTGGAAAACTTGACAGAAAAGGCAATTCTGCCTTTGCAGAGAGTGGCTGCACAGGGGGAGCAGAATAATTGCCATGCCCTGGGCTCATGAACAGAAAATGGGCTCATGAGGTGCCTGTGTGTGGCTGTTGTCTGCTCCATCCCCACACCGATGGGGCCTCACACAGTGGCCACTAATGGGGTTGTTTTTCAAACACTTCTATTCACCTTTAAAATGATGAAATTAAGCTCCTATAGTTATTAAGAGCTAAAAATAGTGATTTGCTCGCACTTTGCATTGTAGTAGCAGGCACAGAAGAATATTGATCTGCACTCTGTAGCATATTATATTTACAATAGGGCCTGATCGATGTGCTATTTCTGAACCTACGGCTCTCGTGTGTATGAAATTGGGGGATTTTATTGTAAGACTAATGTACACGGACAAATCACAACAGTGTCGTCCAGGGTGCTGCACACGAGCTAGATGAAGCAATGAAAAGGTCAGCTTTGTATCTCTTCTAGTTTTTAAATGGGCTTGAATTTTTTTTGTTTTTTTTAATGTCTGGTAAACAGAAACACCGGTGCAAGTGGCACTGTACAAAAGCAGGGTAAGAGACATTCCTTATCACACAAACCTTGCAGTAAGTGCTGACACACAGACAAAAGCAGGATCAGAAAGTGATGAAAGCAATGAAATGACCTTTCTCAAGTCGCCAAAAAGATCAGCTACAACTTTGAGGATAGACCCTCTTCCTTATCCAGGGTATCAGTCTATTTTATTATTTAATCACACAGTGATGTAAGTGGAAAGCCTTGGGTTTTGCTCAGATATATCAAGAGAATAATTTTGAGAATATCAATGGAGTTAAAGTGATGCTGTGCTAAAAGAGAGAGAAGAAAGTTTGCTCTATAATTTTTATTGAGTATTTACTCTTTAAGGGAATAAAGTGCTGTTATCCCAGCTTTTGTGCCACCATAACAGCTGCTTGAGAAACTCAGTCTCCAAATGACTGCCAATATAGGCCAGAAATAAGAATTTAACAAAGAGAATATATTGCTATTGAGAGTCATGGTTGCAACTATCATGCTGTATAGATGTGGATGCTCCCCAAAAGAGGTAACAGAGTGATTGAAGAGGATATTTCAGTTGTTCTCCACTCCAGTTCTAACAGGTAGGAAAAGAGATTAAGGCTAAGTGATGCACTGAACAAAAGCCTTTTGGGGACTCTTAAAATTTGATTTTGAAAGTAAATCACAATATGTATATGAATATGCCTGTTTCTGCCTTGTCTGTCTTCTATTACTTTCATTCATATGACTTTCAGTCAGTCTGGTTTATTGTTATGTTTGTTAACATTTATAAACATTTATTGTTATGTTTATTGATTATTGTTATGTTTATTGTTATTATTATTAACAAATAATAATAGAATAAAGGTGTCAATTTGGGTTCATAAATTTGCTGTAACTTTTGAGACAGATCTTAATTTTCTGAATAGCAAAAGCCATCTTTTGTGACTGTCCAGATGTAAGTGTATTTTCTTATTAAAAATCTCCACCTATTCCTACAGTACTTAAAATTGCAACAGATACTGTGATCCTGCGTGAATTCCTGCTCACCATCCAAACTGCACGTGACAAACGTGATCCAAAGTGGTTTTCCTGCTTAGAGGATAACTGCTTATGCATGAAAAACTCCAGATGTTTGGGTGGGAGAAGTGGGGTTTGAAGGTCCTTGAGTTTTGTTCGGCACAAGTGTGGTGTGAAAGCTACATCTAGCCTGTGCCCAGGGCAAATGTGCAGGTTCTGATCTAGGCTGCTTGGAGCTGACAGCTAAATTCTAATTTCTTGTGGACTATCAAAGTCTGAAGAAAAGTAAGAAGCATTTTTAGGTGTCTCTGTTTTGGTTCGGGCACAAAATTCAAGGTTCACATCCCAAGAATAAAAATGCACAACACAGCTCAAATTCAAAAGGGGCTAAGAGACAAGAACAGTGATGTTTAAATATTATTTAAACTATTGCCCTGTAACTGTGGATGCTGTTGGGAAACAAGCTCTGAGTAGCAAGTTTTTCTGTGTGGCTAATGAGACTTTTTCTGAAACAAGAAGGTAAAACTTCAGAAACAATGTATCTTTAGGAACTCAGGGTTGCTACAGAAATGTGCATAAACTAAACAGGTTTAGAAAGGGAAGTATGAACCATTTCAGAAGAAAACGTGTAGAAATTAAGAGAAGTTGTGAATGTTTGCCTTTTTTAATATTCTCTTTCCTAAATCACCCAAAGTAGTCTCTCAGACATTAGCAAAAGCTTGTATATACAAAAGTGCTATCATATAAACTACAAAGTGCAGGTAATACAAATGGTAACTACCTGGCTCCAGAATTTAACAAATACATGTTTCTGTTCACACTGATCAGTGTTTATTTTGTTATTTGGTGTATTTGCAGAACATTTGTATCATTATACATAAGTTATACAGGAAGACAGGCTAATCTCTGTTCAATTTAAGAAATTGATTCAATTAAAGTTAGTAGGACTGCTTCAGCAAATAAATGTAGGCAGTGTTTGACATGGAAAGTCTTTACAAACAATTCTAAATTATATGGGGTGGTACTTCAGCTGCTATAAATCACTATTTCCATTAGCACTATCTTCAACAAATTTATGCTGATTTATGCTTAAAGGTTCTGGCTCTGCATCTATAGTTAGTTCAGTGAAATAAGGATTCTTCCCTGTATTTCTTTTCTAAGAAATGCATCAGAATTTAGACAAATCTATGGAACCTGTAGTATTCAAAGATATTTTATTTCCACGCAAATATAGAGAGATTAGGAATTTCAGTACTTAGGCCACAGGTATATAGATTTATATGTGTGCATATGTGTATGTATATACATGCATTAAAATTTACCATTTCACAGTTAGAAAGAGGTCAGAGACCTGCTTCTAAAGGACTACTCAAAGATCTTAATTGAAATAATTAGATTTGTATCCTTCTTCTTTTGTTAATGAAACAGACTTAAATCACCCTCCATAAAAGAGATACTGTCCTGAATTACTGAAACTGCAGAATGTTCTGAGTATGGAATATCTTGTAGCATCAGAATTACAGCAGTGTGCATGTGGCTGTGTGTGCTTTCTCTGACCTCACCGTACCTCAGTTTGAGATGCTCTGAAGTGCTTGGCATCAAACATAATGCTGTTTTCATGAGGTGCAGGAACTCTGCCCACAACGTGCAATGAATTTTCCAGAGCACTGATGTTATCTAAAGCTTGGCATAAGCACAGTCCCAGCAGTCTGAGGGGCTCTGAGTGTAAAGGTCTTGCCAGTACTCCGATGTGCAGAGCTTCCCACAGTTCTCTGCAGCAAAAAAAAAAAAATCCACACACTCTACTAAATCCTTGGTGCCATTTAGTCCTCTTTATAGCCTTTCAAAAAGTCTGTCAGATCTAAGACTTCAGTTCTGATTTGGGCTTTCTAACTGGTGTAGTAATATGCATCTTGTGCCTATTCCTTTCTCTGAAGATCACAAGGTTTGATTGTGAAGTGCTCGGAGGCTACGCATGTCAATTGTCCAGACAGTGCAGATGAGGGTCATATTTCTGATGAAAATAGAAGATTTGGGGCATCATTCTTGCACAATGCTTAAAAGGTGGGAGAGTGTTTGAGCTAGCAGATATAACTCGGTGTGCTGGGTGTGAGGTTTTGGGGGCCCTGGGGGGCTGGGCAGAGAGCAGGTTGACAAACAGGGCAGCAGCTCTTTGATTTGGCTGCTCTGTGCTGAGATAAAGCAGGAGAGCCCAGCAAGACTGGTCAAAACAGGGAACAGAACAGCAAACTTGAAAACAGCCCCAGGAAAGGGCTGACCTGGAGCTGAGGAGCCCCCATCACAAATCTCTCAGAAATTGCTTTAGTTTAATTTTATTAATATCAGGTTTCCAGCCTTTGAGGCTACAGGTGAAATCTGTGTGAAAAGCCTTGCTAATTCTACAGACAAAAATCCCCATGCTGTGTAATTAAAGCTATAGCATTTACTAGTTAAACAGTCCAGTTAAGGACAGGAGAAAAAATAACTGACAAGTCCTTGTCTACATCCTGGCACATGTCTAGAACTATTTGAAGGTTAGAAGGAAAACTCCCAAGAAATCTCATTAGGTTAATGCTGCTGCTTCTTAGCAAGACTACGGTCCTATTCCTGGCACTACTTTTCCAAAACTGAGTTTTTGCAGAGTGGCAGACAGGACTTTATCAACCTTCAGTGCAGCATTGGACAAAGGAAAGGGACTAGCTGCCTGTGGTGGCAAACTTAACTGTGAGCAGGAAGTTCTGAGAAGAGAAAAGTGAGGAAGTTTCTAAATAGAAGGTGGAGGAGGACTTTCAGCTCATTTGGTAGCTCTTAGCTTCACCCTAAATACAGACTGCATCTTTCTCACTAGATCTTACAGCCCCGTGCTGCAGCTTCTCACTAGGTGGCAAAAAATCAGCCCTCCCATGTAGTGGTGGTCTGATATGTGCCAGGATCTGTCCTTCTCTCTGAAATGAGCAGCAGTGTCCATCCCTCTCGGGGTGGGGCAGGGGAAGGATCCAGGGTGAAGACACCACCACTGGCACGGCCATGTGCTTTGCTGCAGAAGGATGTAATCAAACCCCTCACATGGAAAACTCTGAGGAAGTGCTTTTGTGAACTGTGCTGCTTTTGAGAAGTGTGTGCAAAAAGACAAATGGTATCTGAGCAGCCTCCCTGCACGTATCAGTATCCACATTTGCTGATAAATGTTTCATGAGAGGCAGTAACATACGCTTTCATTCTCAGGGCATTTGCTCTGTTCCTTCAACATAACTGGCAATAATGTTCCGCATCAAGTGATGCTGCTCTACTTAGGTGGAACTGCTATGTTCAAAATGAATTTGTAGGATCCCCGTTGTCAAGCAAACAGGATATTCCACTGTTGTAATACTAAAACTCAAGTGTGATCTGACTGTACAGAAGAAGCAGTATGTGCTGTTGATAGTTCTTCTTGGACTTGATGATAAAACACTGCAAAATGTTTGTTCAGGTCAAGGTGACTAATATGAGTTGAGAGATTATAATAGCACACACAGGAACAGATTTTTAAAAACTCAACCAGAACACAGATCTTTGTATGCTTTATGGATTCAGGGAAAGTTTGCTTTCTGCTGGAAAGGGCTGGACTTGACAGCCTCTGTAACAGAAAGGCATCAAATAACCTCTCTAATTGCTCTAATTATTTTTGTGATCTTATAAAAAATAGACTGAAGGCAAGTAATTACACCATACCCTGCATAGAAAATGTAATGTTTTTTCAGGTTACCACTGAAAGTGTAATCAGAAGTAACCATTTGAGCTGTGATAGGCAAAGCAACATCTTCAGGTAAAGATAAATACCTCTTACTGAGGAGTTAATTTATGTGCATACACTGGATATAACTCTAGGTAAAACATATTAGCTTTGATTTAACTTGTATGGGCATCCTGCCATTGCCCTAAAAAGGAGAATGGGATGGGAAATGATTCCTGTAAACCAACCACAAGGGTTTTGACAATACAGTATTCCTTTCTAGCTTTAGTTAAAGTTGATACCATGCAGAAGCAGACATGCTTTAGGGAGCCTTTTGCCTGGGATACTTGGTAGGTTAATGAGGAAAAGTTTCAAACCTTTGGTCCATCTCAGAGAAAAGATGAATTTAGACCTCTGACCTGTCATTGAGTGGACTTTTGCTGAACTGTTGTTACTTTGGGAGAAAGTTCCTCTGACCACAAGCACAGTAAAACAAATGAAGGTTCTCCTGGTTCAGATTCTATTATTTGTGCACAGTATGATATAATTTGACATAATGATGTTATTGCTTTATTACAAATACAGACATCTATAGACAAAAGCATCAGAATAGCACCCACAGTGCCATTTTGGGCATAAAGTCACCAGCATAAGTATACATTATTAATGTTAGTGTAGAGGTATAGAAGGAAGTTGTATATCAGAACAGTAAATAGCAATTCAAAATCCAAATTTTCATGCATTTTATTAGTGGAATATTACTACAAACCAGAAATTTACTTCTAGAGCAAAAATATCTCTCTTGTGACTTCTTCCCTCACTCCCTCGCAGTTTTTATCAAAGATACAGTGATTTCTGTTCATACCAGGGAGAAAACCATATGCTTTGAGAGCAGTGATCTTTTTGACCTCTTGTGGAACTACCTGAAGCAGTGTGGTCCAGGACAGATGCTTGTGTGTAGTTCAGCAGCAAGAAATCCTGTGTGCTCAGGAACACCAGCATCAATACATGGTGGTGTGCAGCTTGCATCATGTTTATGTGCTGGCTAGGCTGGGGTGGAGGGAAAGAGGAAACAGCATCTTGCCACTATTTTAGTCTTTTTATAAAATCTTTTAACACCAGAGCAAACTCAGGCATGGATATAAATATCACTTTAAGGAATGGGATGCTTGCAAGTAGTGACACATTTGATCTTCACTAGGAATTTGAATGTCAGATGCCAGTGGATGTGTGTAGTCCTACTGAAGGAGTGTGATATCGAGATATTTCTAGCCCACTGGTAATCAGGGACATAGAAGATGCTGGAAATTTTCTGCTCATACCACACTGAGACATTTTTTGTCTACTTATTTATAAGCTCAATTTATTTCGCTTGTCTCCTGAGCACTGAATGTTTTCCAGAATCTAAACAGTATCTTTAGAATATCTAAGATTTGTCAAAATATCAATGGTATGATGGTATATCTTTTACCTAATGAAGCTTTAAATCAATTTTTCTCTAGCCTGAGATACCACCTAAAAACAGTATTCAGTTTCACACAACAAAAACCTGAAAAAATCTTGCAGCAACTGGTTTCAGTGCTCGATTTTTTTTTTTTTTGGTGACAGCTGAAAACTAGGTTTAGTGGGCCAAGGAAGAAGGTTTATTTCAGAGTAATGAAAATAATCTTTCTATTGAAGTCAGGTCTCTTATTTCAGTGGGAAATTGCACCTGCTGCCTCCAAATACAAAACTGTGCCCGGGACTTTCAGCAATCTCTTAGTGTTCATCAATTATCGAGATCAAACTCCAGGAAACAAGTTCATCTCTTGAAGTGCAAGTTCCAAGTTTTCTTTCTCAAAAGTACAACAGATCTGCTGCTGGTGTTTAGTCTGGAAGATCACTATAATGTGGAGCTTCATCCAAATAATGCAGTTTTGATACCTTAGTCAGTGATGGTGATGCTCAAAAAAGAAAGAGAAAGTTAAACCTTCCCAAAGCTCCCAAACTGATCAGAAAGAACTCAATACTCTTGGCAGCCTGTCTTGGTAGATTGCTGTTTTACAGACATCTGATGTATGTTTGAATGAAGTCAGGATGTCCTTTTTGCCAAAGCGAACTTGTAGACAAGGTCCCCAGCTGGAGAGAACTCACCTCAGTGACAGGGCTGCAGGACAGGTGTGCTCTCATTGCCTGTGCTCAAAGCAGCTGAGGAACAATAAAGGAGGATTTCTTTGAACACTAACATTATCTTTCATCATGTTGGCCATGCCAGCTTCTACAGCTCGTTAAGAACAGGAAAAGACAGGATTCACCAGATGCCTGCAGAGCCAGTCAGCAGATGGGATACTTTCTCCCTAGCCCATGTGTGTATTAGGGGAATTTTTCTTGGGTAAAAAATGGTCCAAAGCTGCCAATTATGCATGATTTGAACATAAACAGATACGTTCCTGCAGCAGTGGAAATTGGTTGTGGCAAAGATATTCTTCTAAATATGCAAAAGTTTTTTACTTTAAAATAAAATGTTTAAAATAACAGGAAATACTGTGGTTGTCAGTCCATGTTTCATTTCAGAAACGAAAGGCAGCCAGAGCTTACCCATAAGTGAATGAAAAGTACGTGACTCTAAGACTTTTCAGTCCTGAAATGTGTGTCACTGGAAGTCACTTCTTCAAAGGTTTCTCTTTATAACACAAAGGACATCAAAACTGCAGAGATTTCTTCTCCCTTTGGGAGTAGACAAAGTGATCTGAGGTGCTGTGAAATAACCTCCTCCCTGTTCCCATACAACAAAGAGGGTTTTGGAGTCTTTTATACAATCTAACACATCCCAGAGTCTAGGCTTGCTCTAATTCAAACTCTACCTGGTCCTTAAGGTGCAACCCTGGTCACAATTATTATTCTTTTGCGTCATCTTTCACTGGACTTGTGGCAGATCTGATTCTGCACCAAAGTAAGCAGGACTGAGCTTCCAGTCATGTTTTATTAAAAAACAGACATATTGTTAATTTATATAAAAGTGCATTTGTTTGTGAAGGATTAATAAATTTTGTTTATTTGTGTTTACTGTGCTCAGTTGCATGGCAGAAAGATTTTTTTTTTAACTGGTTATTTTTAATCTAACTATTTAGGTTCACTATGAACTAATAACCATTTTGTTTTATTTAGGAAATAATTAGAGATTTCCCACTTAGGTTTTGACAGACAAATCTGATTCAGCTCTAGTTACCAGACTGAGTTAGGGCTAGCATTGGAAGTTCATTGGTATGCAGTTTAAGCTGTGATTATTATGGTGCCGATGGTGATGAATCTTCCTGGATAAAATAAATGTTGTATTACATAATACAAAGACAGGTGGATAACAGATTAGTACATCCACTCCCCTTTCCCTGGAGCCATGGAAGGGGATTCCAAGCTATTAATCAGAGAGGCCTTTGGCAGGGTATGTGCTTAGAAACTGGAAGATGTATGTCAAATTGAAGCATTTCAAAACAGAATGCAGATGTTTATTTCATATCTTGTCGCTGCACTAAATCCTTTTTCTATACACTTCAGCATTCCAGGCAAATTATTTAAGGTTTTAGAGATCCAGGACTGGTAAGTGCAATACTGGCTGCTCGCCTTTGGCTCTGTTGTTTATACAGAAAGTTGAATCCAGCAGCAGCACAGTCTGAGAGATGTGGAAGCACCACTGCATATTCGGATAACGCAAGTTAACCATGTGTCTTGGTTTGAAAG
>WAAE01011187.1:0-27035 GCA_013400495.1 Nicator chloris | reverse complement strand
TGACAGTGTCCAATGACTTCAGTGCTATATAAATCAGGCTGCAGCTTTCCAATGGCAAAAAATTCAGTGCATGGAAGACAATATATGCCTAAACCAAAAATCAGATGGGATTAATTGTTCAAATAAAAAAACCCTGAGGTTAATTCTCCTCCCCACAATATACATCAAGCTGCACAACTGCCAGTACATCCCGAGGCTGCCCCTTTGGCCTGAAAGTTGCCTAAACACTGAGGCTGTGACCATACTGGTGAATTAAAATACATCAAGAGCCGTTTGATGGCACTTGGGTCAAGCAATAGCCAATTTCCACACTGTTGACAAGACTCCAAAACAAGAGTGTCACGGATAAGAATTGATAGTTTCTGCGTATTTTGAAATTTACGTCTGAGACATTTTTGGGGGTGTGAAGAAGAATGCTGTTCAGCATGGAGAGAAAATATGTTGAACACCAGGCTAAAAATCTAATAGTATAGCTAGTCCTGCTGTATAGCCAGGAACAGTCCAGTGGTGTTTAGCTAACTCATATAGACAAAATGGCAGAAGCCTTCTTCAGAGCTTGCATAGTTACCTGATAATGTACATACGTCAGCCAGATGAAGTTCCAGAAATGAACAGCAATAAAAAACTGTTTCCCCAAGCAGCCTGTCCCCTGAGAATTAGGATCAGTCCTTGGGAAGAAGAAATAAGGATAGAACTCACAACTGTAATGGGAATAAGATGGCCATAAGCCTCAGAAAAGAATCATGACATCATGAAAAAATTTAGTTTGGAGAGGAGCTCTGGAGGTCATCTGTATAAACTCCAAAATCACAATGAGACCAATGGTGAAGACCAAGCGTTTTTCTCAGGGCCTTGGCCAGTTGGATTATGAAACTTCTCCACGAATGGAGACTTCACAACCTCTGTGGGCAACACGTTCTAACGCTTCCCGACTCTCCTTTTGAGCTTATTTTCCTTGTAGGCCTTCATTCCTGTTTGTGACCATTACCTCCTGTCACTTGACATTGAACCTCACAGAAACATCTGGCATTGTCTGTTCTGTAACCTACTTCACCCTCCCATCTGACTCCTTTCCTTCAGGATAAAGTAACCCAATTCCCAAGTCCTCAGATGATGTGATCCAGCCCCAGAACCATCTCTGTGGCCCTCCTCTGGACACCCCTCTTTGTCAGTAGTCACCTCCCCTATCGCCAGGCATCTTATGGTTTATCCAGCCTACTTGAATCCTTCAAGCCAGGAGACTAATGAACTTCCATACCACATAAAGGAGATGTGAGAAGGGGGAGGAAAGAAAGGAGTTTCCCAGGTTATTTTTTATTAGAAAGACATCTTGTAGAATTTTTTTTGTTATAAAGTCTATACTCCGAGTATAAATAATAGGTTTTTATACAGACACGATAAATCTGCTAATGCACATATGTCTGTGTGTGTATATTTATGTATAGATATGTATGTGTGTATCTTAACTGTCTGGGTTAAAGTGGCTACACACCAAGTGCTTCAGACAGCCCAGCTTCAGGTTTGCACCTGCCATTCCAGCCTCTCTTTAGGCACCCTTTCCCACATTCCTTTTGTTTAAATTAGGCATATGGCTTTCCCTAGGAGAGGAGGTTACCTCAAAATTTGACCTGGTACCTTCCAGGCACTTGGGCTCTTTTTCTGTTTTGGCCCCAAGTGGCTGCTCATTATAAGAGAATTGACTTACATACTGATTTTTGTACTGCTCTCAGAGCAATATGGTACTTTACAACCCTAAACCTTTCTTAGAGGCAGTTCTGTAGTGTGGCTGAGTTTTTTAGCACAGACAGGGTGTCAGTTGACTTGCAGCAACTAACCAGCCTCCATATAACACTTGCTGGCAGAGTGCTATGAATTTCCTTTATATCAGCTACTCCTCACTCTAATTTACCTTTCAAATGGGCTAATGAAATGCATTGCTACAGTCCATCTGTCTTTAAAAATAAAAAAAACCCAACTCACTACTCCAATTCTGCAGTACAGAATAGCAGAGAAAAAGAATCTAATATGACAGAGACAGGCTCCCATCATATTTGTAAAACTTTCGTAGGAAGGAAATCTTGTCAATTTTCAAAAGTTCCTCATCTATCCAGACATTTCATTTAGACCTGTGTTTTTGTGTATAATAAATTGCTTCTAGTTGGCTGAAAATCATTTTTAGCTCTTATCTCTGTGATCAGTTACCCCTGCTGTTCTTTAATGGCCTTCACCTCATTATGCAACTAGTCATTAAAAGCTTAGCATCCAGTACAATGGTAGCTTATGTAAAGTGATCTATGAGAGCTTTATATAGGCTTACCAGCCGCAGCCTTAATTTTACTCATTCGTCTTAATTTTTTGTAATCATTTTTTGTAAAAAGGGTATAATGTCAGGCATGCTTCCCTGCGACTGACAGATCCAATCTAGCAGATAATTACCATAAGGAAATTGATGTTTTAGTGTGCAGGGGAGAATTTAATTTACTCAGACATCCTACAGTACAATGCATTCCAAAAGATATGAGGATTTAAGTTTTTAAGAAATTAAATTTCACTATTTAACATGATTACTTATGTTGAACATCATTAACTAGCTTTTTTTTAACTGTTTGATATAATTACAAGAGCAGTTATGTGGTCTAAAATCCAAAGTTGTCTTTAAATAAGGGTTAAGGATCCATGAAGTACAGAAAAGAAGGTTGCATTCTTTCTCTTTCCCTCTCCAACACCAGCCTTGCAGCAGCAGCACTAAAAAAATCCATAGAGATTAACTGAGCCAATGTATGAACTATAGAGCTTTTTCCAATGATGTTTTAATAGATACTTTATTATCAGCCCATTCCAACTCCAGCGGTCGGGAAATTCTTTAGTCCTATTCACAAATACAAATTACTTATAATGTTTCAAAATTATAGAACCATAAAAGAGTTGTGGATATCCCAATTAAACAAGGTGAATAATTTATTTTTTATTTGGGGCATTTGATTACTTTAATTGAAACTCATGTGATTTATAATTAGATTAATTTAATTAATCTCTATAAAACTCTTTACTCTTCATGAGAAAACATTATTTCTAACATACAGCATGTGTACTTTGCAAGCAGAACACACAAAGCACAAGAAAGAAAGAAAGAAAGAAAGCACAACCAGGAAGACCCAAAAGGCTGTCTTTCAAAAATTAATTTTTTTTTTAATCTTGAAAAGCCTTCTCATACGAAGGCCAGAATCTTTCTTTGTTCACTAAACTTCCGTATTAGTAATATTTGAACCATAGAAATAGAGAAATGGATTTTTATAAGCCTTCTCTTTCTTATTTGTTTGTTTGAAGTTTTACTAAATATTAAAGGGCAATTTTTCTGTGTTTTATTTTGTAATGAGGTTGTACAGTCAGACAACAAAAAATACAGGACTGTCAAGAGTGTTTGACAAATACTTGCAAGATGCCAGATCTGCCAATAGAATTTGAATAGCAGGTGCACAACTGTTGTACAAACAGAGCTAACGGTGATTTAAAATATTCTCTTATGACACTCTTTTCGTTCTGGATTGAAGTACTCTCTCCAAAGAGAGGCAGCTCCTATCACATGATGTTCTAGGAATTACGCTGGTCAGAACCTTGACTGACACCCTACTAGGGGCACAGTCATGACAAGGGATCTTTTCTTCCTCCTGAAACTGGAGAAAACTCATGGGCTCCTAACCACCCTTGGTCTGATGGCATGGTACAGAGAACTTCTGGTCAGATAGCATTTTCTCTTATTCTTTATTATTTAAATAAAGGACACTAAAGCCAAAGAAAGAGTTATTTTAGTATGGATAGAGTAAGACCAACCGTCGGTACTTCAGAAAATCTACTTGAAAATAACTTCTGTCTGTCTTTTCTTGAAACAGCTTTGTCAAAGGCATGCTTTTCGTATCTGTAGAAGAGAAACTGCAAATAGAAGGAGGGAATTATGTGACTCAGTATTATTTCTAAAATTAAATGTAAAACTGAGCCATTTTTAGTTACAACCAGAGATACAAGACGTAAAATGGAAAGAGCATAATGTCAGTAATGACATCAGTCCTAACTTCAAATTAGTTGTTTTTAAGAAGAACTGTGCTCATAAGAGTGCCCTAGAAGGCAGAGAAGAGCCAGTCAATAACACCGGAAGCACAATGGATATGATGACTCTGAAGGGACTGCATGTCACTGAAGTCAACATCTCTCCAGGTCATGGCTTACCTGGGAGTGACAGCAAGGAGGCAAGAGGGAGCAGCAGTGGATATAGCAGACATTGCCTGCTGGCATGCTGTCTTGAGCAATTTCTTTTCCAAGTGATTAGACACACTGACAGCATAAAATGTTCTCTCTGTTTTTAACCATGATCAAGTTTCTGCTAGCAAAATCCTTCTACAGAATTTCTTAGGAAATTAAAACAGAAAAACAATAGTTTAAAAGGAATTATTTAACTTTCTGAAGCTTGCCAAAGATTCACCAGCTTGTATAAAAATTCTTCCTCTGAGAAAACAAAGAAAAGATCTTGCCTGGTAGATATTTGCCTGAGCTTGGCTTGTCTGTGATTAAGGCGAGGCCTTGGCATCTGAGGAGATGAGCAGCTGGGGAAACTACACTTATCATCTGTGCCAACACAACAAGGCCTTCCTCCCATAGGTGTTTGCAGCCTTTAAGAAATAGCAGTCCTAAGACTTTCAAAATAAGTAGAGGAAAAATTATAAAACTCAATGGGCCCTCAGTCAGTGACCCTGACAGTACTTTCTGAACCACTGCCTACCTTAAGCAGTCTAGACAGGAACTCGGCTGGTGTGTGACAGACATCCCAGCTGTGCCTTTGCCAGGCACTGCATCTCCTCGCCTCAAAAAACCTGATGTTCAGTAGGTACCTTGCAAACTTACATATACAGTATCTGTGTGGAAAACAGTGCACACTTATGCATAATCGTGCACATTTTTATTACATGTATGTATAAAAGTATATAAAAGGATACATAGTGTCAAAAGTACGTACTTTGTAGACTACATACATACAAAAGCATATAAACCCACATTTCACTTGTTTACTAAAGCATGCAGATGCACGGTGCTGTCAAGTCCAACCCAGCAGCCTTTGAGCATAGGCAATATTCTGCTCTTTTACAAAACTCTTTTTATAATGATTTTTCTACACCATCCCCAGAGCTCTGAAAAAGCAGTGAATTTTTTTTTTATTCTATTTTGGGGTGAGGTTTTTTGGGTTTTTCACACAGAGAAGTGTGTTTTCCTTTTCTCTTATTCTCAGAAGGCAGTTTTACCTCATAATTCCAAAAAATTGTAGCTTCATACAGATGTCAGGCATGGAAATTTTTACCATGAAGGGTAAAATTTGCACAAGCAGTTTAGGTGGGTGACTGAGAAAAGTGGGTTAGAGTGGAAATTATTGCACAACATTGACAGAGACACGTAGTGGGATACCAATTCTGTCATAGACTAGTTTATTAATGACAGCATGTAGCAGGGTATGCTCTATCCTTCTGGCATCTAGGAAAAACCCTAACTTCCACTGAAACATCATCAGAGACCATTTTTTAAACTAGTAGGTGCTCTTGCCTTTTTTTTCTTCCTTTTTACTTGTGTTTTTTTTTGTTGTTGTTTGTTTTTTGGTTTTTGTTTTTTTTTCTTAAAGAATGAGCATTTTGATGTCACTGTTTTTAGTCAGATAAGGAAAGATGACATCTGCTATACCTGTGCAGAGCTGGGACCAGAAGACCACCAGAGATATGCCTGGGAGACCTGAGCCTCACCTCTCTGCTGGAGGTCTTTGAAGACCTGAGGTGTTTAGAAGACATCAGGATATAGTTCACAAAGCAATCCCACAATAAAAAAATGTGGTCCAGGATACTCTTTGGCTAGAGCTGCATGTGACTGAGCCTGTCACTGCACACTGTGGGCAGCCATGGACATGTCTGAAGGGACCATTGTTTTACATGGAAAATGGTTTTTAAATGCAGATTTGGAAACTACAAGAGAGCTACCTCTCACTCCAGAGAGAAGGGCAGACAGCATCCCATCTTGCTTCTTTATAAGGAGACAACAAATATGCTGACTCTAGGATAAGGTCCTGGAAATGGCAGGCCCCCCGCCTGCCATACCACAGCCATACATACATCCCACCCCACAGGGCCATGGCTCCCGGGAGGTGTTGGGACAAGCACAGAGCCCTGACGGTGGCATTTCACCACCTCGGGGGCAGTACCCGGCTGGGCACCGCGGCCCTGCCTGGCCTCTCCCGCTCTCCTGGGGGGCAGCCATTTTGCCGCAGTGACCAACCCTGTGCTGATAATTCTTTTCCCTCCTCAGGGAGTTCCCGCACCGTGATGTCAGACCACTGATGGCTCTTTATGGGCCTGGCCCATCCCTGCACCCACAGGCCAGGGCTGCACTGTAGGCACCCAGGCAGCCCCGGCTGCCACCAGGCCTTCGGTGACCTTGTGCTGTGGGGCAGCAGGTGAGCCCGGGCTGGTCCGCACTGAGGTGAGCCGCCTCTGGAAAGCAGTGGGCCACAGGCTCCATCCCAACAGCACAGCTCTCCCAGCTGCCCAAAGGTAGGTGCTTTATATTGTTTTGGTTTGGTGTTTTTTTTAAATTACCGGCTTGTGGAGAGCTTGCTTGAAAGTTTCTATTAAGTTACTCTTAAAAAAAATTACCCTGTAACGGATTCTTCCTTAAGGCTTTCTCCGAGTTAAATTCATTGCACTGCTGGTTTTCTTGTCACTAAGTAAATGAGTTTGATTTCATAATTATGTTTTATTGCAGTGGAGGATGTCCACTATAGTAGGGGGTGGGTTGAGTTTTTCTCTTTGGCTGTGAACCGTGTTTGTTCCCTGGAGCCTCCCACAGCAGTCTTGACCAGGAAGTGTCGAGCAGCGCCGCCATTTTCCAGAGGTGCAGCATTTGCTGGGCCTCATTCTGTGAATAATTACACACGCGCTTAGCTTCATCACGCTAGAAGTTTCTGTTAATTGCTTTTCCCAGTAAATATGTAGATAAGCAGGCCTACCAAATGGCTGGATAATCTCTTTTCCAGGTATTGTGACTTTGCTGAGAGGAAGACGTCAGGGAGAGGGGTGGCCTCAATGAGGCTGCAAAGTGGCCTGAGGGAAGGGAGCTTTCTCTGGTGCTGGGGAAGCTCAAGACTGGGACACATTTCTGCTTTCCTTCATGACATTACCACAGCCAGGCCGACAAGCCTTTCCCTGCCATACCATTGTTCCAAAAAAATCTGTCAAAGCAGAATATTCATCAGTGCCCATAGTTGACATAGCCTTCATAAGTGAATCAAAGCTACTTGTCTGTAAATTCCTTTATCAAGGAAGAAGCAATAAGGGATGATCAAGGTTTGGAGAAGTGCAGGAAATGAGCGTGTTGACAGTGAGAGAAAGAGTGCAACCAAAGTGGTGAACCTTGACAACTTTGAGAAAGGAGGAGATGTAGCTGGAAAATACGATGACTGGGGGAAGAAGAGATGAGGGTAAAATGAGTGGTGAGAGCAGGGGGAAGGGAAAGGGGAGGGATGTAGATGAGAATGTGAGTTAAAGGGCAGACCACAAATATCACTTTGTCAAAGAAAAGAAGCAAGTGTCTGGGTGTGTAAACAGCTAGGAAAGGATGGGTGTATAGGCATATTATGTAAAGGTTGCTTTCCACTAAGGGCAAAGGCAAAATTCCCATGGCTTTATGAACACATGGGCTTGGATTTGCAGAAAACCAAGAAAATCTATGGAGAAATTTTGCTACTACTGAATTCATTGATAACCAGTGATTGCAGAGTCAAGCAAATACTGACCACCTGAAAACCCCCCACACATTATCTAGCAACAGCTCTACTGAAAATTTTGAGTGTATTGTCCATCCCCCCAATCCTGAAACTAAACCAGAAAAGGAATAAGAGAACAACCTCAACCTCTCTAAGCTATCTGAAATGCTATGAAGCTAGACACAGGATCTGGTTTGGAGTTTTGGTTTTTGTTTCTGCTTTGGACATTAGCTTCAAGAGGCAAAGGATATCATACATATAAGGACTAAAACTGGAAGAGAATGCATCTGCCCCAGTAACAACCATACTGTTTGGTGTGAAAACAGTATGGTTGTTTATCTGGAGTAACCTATGTGTTTACTGTGTTCTGAAATCTGACAGCTGAAATGAGCAGTAGGTTGAGTACTGCTTTGGTATTTTTTAAGTATTCTTTTATTCTTTTTCATGAAAGTCTATAAGGAATTGAGTAGTCTTTTCTTTCAGGTGTGTACTGTAGTTAGGAATAATAGATATTCACATAAACTGTGTGACTAATATATAACTTACTTGGATGGAAGGTAGACCTGCAAGGCTGTGGCCAAAAGCCTGGCCTCTTCTTCCAAAGACATGACTTTAAAATGATGACAAGAAAAGTGTCCTCAACAAATACCTGTCTTAATTCAATATTCTTGCATGCTGTTAAATATTCTGATTTATTTGTGTTAGAACCTTATTTAATCGTGACGTGGCCAACCAGCAGAAAGGCTGTTCCTGACTTCTGTGGGCTTGGAACAGGCCGTTTTGCTGGCAGATAGATCACGTACTTGAACCATGTCTGCACTGAAAACAGAGCCAAAGGTATAATATCACACTATGATACCAATTGATAAAGAAGGCTGCTGAGCTGGTTTCTCACTAAAGTCACAGAATTCATGCAGTGAAATCCCTGGAGCATTCAGTCTGCTGCAAGCTGTTCAAGTGAAAAAGAATCAAACTAGTGGATTGGTAGCTAGATGCTAGAGAGCAGATAGATAACTGTTTAGGATAGTTATTCCATTGAAAACTTAATTATTTCTAAAGTAAATCCATCTTTGTAACCA
Organism: Nicator chloris; assembly: GCA_013400495.1. Taxonomy (NCBI): domain Eukaryota; kingdom Metazoa; phylum Chordata; class Aves; order Passeriformes; family Pycnonotidae; genus Nicator; species Nicator chloris. The sequence continues at coordinate 18,164 of WAAE01011187.1, read as the reverse complement.
AATAAAGGAAAATATTAAAAAAATTACCAAAATCCTCTTTGCTTTCTATTTCTGCTACTACTTCCCTTTTGTATGGCAATTCACTCACACTTTCTTCTGCTTACAGCAGCAATTTGGTATACCAGTGATTATCTGCTGTAATTTCAAAGAAGTTTCCCACAAGTGAAGAAATAAAAATGAATCATCATAGTCTTCAGTTTGAAGATGTCTACAAGCACATGAAAATATTTCGGTTGTGAAATCAAGTGGACAGTTTAGAGCTTGGCTAGTGAAGATCTAGTAGACATATATTTAGACATTTAATTTTTAGTAGCCACTGAGATTTCTCTCCAGCTTGGATGCAGAAGCTCCAAGTTTGGGAGACATCTTTTGACCCACAAATATTTCTCTAACTCATTGAAAATAGAACATGGAATTAAGGCAGCCTTAGATACAAATTGACCAATGTCTGATCAGCAAGGGACTTTCTCCAGAGAAGCAGGATTGGGTTGAATATAAAATCTGGAGATATTTGAGAACTGTCTGGATGCAATCCTGTAAAATGTGCTGTAGGATGACCCTGCTTGAGGAGGGAGGTTGGATACGATGCCTCACTGTGGCTCTTCTCCCTTACCCATTCTGTGCTTCCGTAAGACCTCACAGATGAAAAAAACCTTGCAGTCTGAAAAGCCCTGTAAGCATTTAGCTACAAGTGAGATTCCACTCCTTCTGGCAAGGTGCTTGTCCCAAATCCCTGGTCCACATCTCTGTAGTGTGTTCTTGGGGCAGGGGGGAGAGGTTTCTCATTGTAGGAAAAATGCCTCCTGCTCTCCTAGCTGGGTCTGCAGCTGCACTCTGCTCCTTGGCAGTTTTTGTGTACTCCAGTCAGCCAGTGATTCTTGTGGGATACTGTGTTATGCACAGACTTTGCTGCATGCATGGTGTAAGGATTTGAGGGCCCCAGTCAGAGCAGTGAGCTCTGCTAGGTAGCAAGGGGAACGTGTCAGTGCCTTTGCTCTGCAAATGTAGCTTTCTGCCTGTATATCCTAACTCTTCTAGGGACAGAAGTATATCCTAATATCTAGGGACAGAAGTACCTTCAGGTACTTTTGGGAGAGATCCTGATTCCTGATGCATGCTTGCAAGCAGGAAGTACACTATGGATGTAGGATAAATGTCCCAGACAGTGACTAATTCCAGGTTCGTATACAATGAGGAATAGCACACAGTTCTACATATCAGTCATTTGTGTCTAGTAATGAGCATTTCTAGTTTCAAAATGACTAGCATAAAGACATCTGTGTTTCATTTTATGGCAAATAGAATCAAGAAATATAAAAGGACAAGAAAAAAATATATATTTAGTGATAACTCATGTTCATTTGCTTCTGAAAAAATTACATATTTATGCCAAGCACAAATGTCCAGGGCCACCCAGCTTCACACTTGATCTAAACTGGCAGGGCTTCCCGTAAAGGTGTTTTGATAAGCACCTTGCCTTAACATGGGAGGCAAGAAAGGGTCACATGGAGTTGAGTTTGCATCCCTGCACACCAGAGTGCCAAAGAAAGCCTGCATCTCAGCAGTTCCCTTCACATCAGAGGAGTCCTAGGCTGGATTGAAGCCAGTATAGTATCTCTATTGTGCTGTCTGTCTGGTGAAAGAGGAGCCATGGGCAGAGATGTGCTTTATAAAGAAGATTCTCCCTACAAGCAGAATCAGTGGAGCCCAGAGCAAGCTGTATGGACTCTGTGCACAGCAGCTGGGGTGTGCTGTGCATGATCACAGCTCCAGCTCTGCCTTGATTCAGTCAAGCTCAAGTACCCAGTGGCACTGTAACCAAGTCAGCAAAACATCGATTGCTGTGCACTGTACGGATTTGCCTGGAGCCCCAGAGGCAGCCAGAGCAAGCCTGCACTGGAGTCTCAGCTGTTATTGCAGCACTGCCAACCTGAAGCTGTCTTGGCTAAGTCAGTCCATGCTAGAGGGCTCTATCTCCATATGCAAATGCAAACATGACCCGTGAGTCATTACAGGGCCTCTGTCCTACCACCAATTCTGACTTAATATCAGCTGTTGCTCCCCGCATACTCACACGAGCTGATAAACACCACTGCAAAATCTCAGGTGTGCTAGAAGCATTGCTATATCAGAAAGAAGTGTACTCTTCATGTTTTCTTTATTATCTCAAGTCCAATGTGGAAGAAACCTAAAACCTCTCTCTCGCCTCTGAGATTTGGCTTTTTGTCAGTGTGTTTTGTTTTGGCAAATTATAAGAATAGAAGCTCTTGATTATGAACTCGTTCTTCCTAGCTTTAAACACAAGTTTATTCAAACTGCCTGTCTTTTAAGATCAACTTGATATAAGTTCAGAGCTCATACTGAACAGTGCAGTGTTTTCTCTCTGTTGAAGAAGAAAGAATTAATGAGGAAAGGCATAGCTAAAGGTTGACTGGAACTTTTATGAGAACCCTATCTAAATTTTAATAGCAGAAATCATTAAAAGTTCTACTACTTATTGAGAGTCTCACTAATTCCTTTTTTCAAACAGGCTGATATATTTCTAGAAAAATCTTTCCCACCATATTTTTCGTATGTGCTTTCTATTCCAAACTGAAAAGAACACGGCACAGATTTCTTCTTCATAAGTGTGTGCACAGGCAAGTTCCTTAGCCTTCCTTTTCAGGGAAATCTCTGCCTTTGTTTAAAAGCACATGTTCTCTGAGCAGATAGATAATTTACATTTTTGGGATGCCATCTGCACTTTATCTTGTAATCCTAGGATGGGATAAAGTACACTTAAATGTTGGTGTTAAAGTTTCAAAACTTTAATTTACAAGAGAGTCAGGCTGTTCTGTCAGTGAAAATTTGAGATTTTTCAACTTACAAGAACTGACTGAACTGCATTTTTTCCTAGGGATTTGTAATCAGTTTGATTTTCTTTGATCGTGCAGATAAGTATTAATGATAACCAGAAGCAGAATCAACAAAAAAGTAGATTCATATCTATTCTCAGAGTACTTGATCTGAAGCTGGCAGATGCAAATTTGGTGGACTTATATTTCATCCATAGTTTCTTGGTACTCTGTATTTATGATAGAAGGGCAATGAGAACCTCTGCCTCTGGACGCTTACCTACCTCTTCAAAGCAGCTGTGTAAAGCAGTTTCTCTCACAGCACATGATTTCAGGAGGGGTGAAGGGACAAAGAATGGAATCTCATCAACTGAGAATTTGATTTATTTTATTGAAAGAAGACTTTCCTATTGTTATACATACATATATATATAAATATGTGTATATATACATATACACAAATGCAATTTCACAATTTAGACAATGCATTCATTGGCTTTAATGCATTTAAAAATGTGAGTTAGTTCAAAGGGGATTTCTGTTTATTAAATGAAATAATATTTCCTTCTTCTGTGTGCTTTAGCATTCACCCTTTCTATCACAGAAACAGTTTTCAGTGTTGTGTTTCTTCTATTGCTAGCTCTCCCCCTGAAAAAAACCCTAGAGTATGTGAGAATGCTTACTGTAAAACAGAGGTTTCCCAGCAAGATCACATTCAAGAATTAAGCATGCCTATAAAGTGAGTGTCTTTTAGTGGTCTGATGATCATTACTGCTGCAATGGAGGAAATTACTATATTCCCTACTCAAAAGATTCCTACAAAGTCAAGCATGACTATCAACAGTACATTTATTCGTGAAAAGAAGCCTAAAAAATGTAGGTGTTCCTCTTACATCAGCTTATATCCTGTTGACAACTCAAATGACACTAGGCCCACTTATTAGTTTCTAGTGGTTTAACTGACAACTTTTGGTCTCATAAATGTACTATAAATACTATCTGCAGCAGAGCCTTGCTGTTCAGTGGTACACCAAGTGTTCAGATGGCTGAGAATGCTGTTTCCCAATGGGAAATGTGGCATTTGGCAATTGTTTCTTCTGATTTCCTTTGAGGATATGAAGGAAAGATTTTACCAAAGTAATCCCTGAGTAAAAAGCAAGCAACAAAATGATTAATACCAAAGCACAGGACTATAGAATGAATGCTAAAGTGCAGATTTCATTATATCTTTAAAGTAAATAGGGTGATTGCATACTTTTACCTCTATAGGGAAATACGTTTGTGCTTTCCACACATGAGCTTGTGGGAAAATTGCATGGGATTGATTTCATGAGTTTGGAAATGAGCCCTGGTGGTGAGAACTTCACAGCCTCAACTCTGAACTCACTTGGCAGCATAGATATAGAAACCTCTTTCTCCCAGTGAAGTGACTCCTGCCAGTGGTTACAATACAAAGAGGATTTGGCTCAAAAAGGCCAAATTGTGATATAACTGAGTCTTACCATAGGGTGAAAAAAACCCGGATTTGTTTTCATCCAGAACAGGACAGTTTGTAGAGAGGGAAAAAAAAACCAGCTCAAGAACTTATTGCTTTTGGTTCCTGTGGAGCTATGCTGCGCCTATGTTGTCAGGAAAATAAGGGAAATTATGAGAGACTGAGAAGTGAGGGTTTAGCCAACATAAGATTAACACATTTGCTGAGCTTTAACCTCCTTTTTCTAGTACCTAAGTTTACCATATTCCTCATTGCAGTGAGTTTAGAGTCGATCTTCCTTCATTCTTGGCCTTGTTCTTAAGAACATGAGGGTTATGGGGCTGTGCTCCTACACCACCTTAGGCAGCAGGCAAATTGGTTGGTGACTTTCAGCTAAAGTTGATGTGATGTAGGGATCACAAGATATATTAAGATCCTACCAGAAAGTTTAGGGAATTCATGCCTGTATGTAGAAAAGAGTCTGAACTGAGAGAAAACAGAGGTTGACCCCTGCCCCAGCTAATGGTGATCAGAAAACCTGTGCTTATTGCCAGGCTGCCAGGAAGTGTCACCCAGAGGCAGCCACTGAGTACACTGCCTCTGTCTCAGCTAAGTGTGCAAAGGATGTGGGAAGAGAGCAAGAAGAGGGGAGAACAACAGAGAGACACACAGGAAGGTCAAGTGGCATAGGAGAGGCTGGGTTTTGCAGGAGTGGAACATTTGAAGAATGGGAAATTTTATTCCAGAAGAAACAGTACTTCATGTTCAAAGAATTATTTTTTAATATATACTCAACATTCTGTTTCTTTTTCACAGTTTCGTTTTTCCCTGCCCACACTCATTAACAAAGCTTGTAACAATATGGAGTTAGCAGTTTGGGTGGGTTGTGCATTTATCTCTGGAAGATTTTAGCCATCACTTAGAGGAATATATTAAAACTCTCAAGAGAAGATGCACATGCAATGCACTGAAACGGTTAAATGCTGATCTCAGAATAATACATGAGACCTCAACCCCTCTTTCCAGTCTCAGAATAATAGCCTCCCTGCTGAAGCAAACAGAAAATGTGTTGCCAGTGCAGATAAGAGAACCTTAGAGTACCTTGAAACTGTGATTCAGCACACTTGAAGTTACTACTGTTTTACAAGAAGATGCTGACTCATTTACTAACTGCCTGCAAAGCAATCTAGAAGTGCCACTGCTTTTCTCCAGAAAAATTTATACATTACTATCAGCAGCAATCACAGAAGCACAGAATGGGTCAGGATGGAATGGACTACAGCTCATCTGGTCCAACCTCCCTGCCCAAGCAAGGTCATCCCAGAGCACATGGCATAGGATTGCCATCAATTACAGTCATGAGCAAAGGATGGCCAGAAATGGCTTTTGGGAAGGCAAATGGTTCCACACTTGCCAAAGCCTATCAGCCCATGTTGGGAATTATCGACAACTTTCAGAAACAAATCTGATCACTGGTCATAAGAGACATGCTTGTTCACCTCTGGTTCTAGAAGCTTGTTCTCTTGTGGTGTGATGAGGTAGGAAAGGGATTGATCAAACTTTGAATGTTGTCAAAGGCACTGATAGAGACAGAGAGAAGGCAGTCAGAAACAGGTACAAAGTTATTCTTTCTGCTGTTTCATGCTTTTCAAGGCAGACTGACAGGTTAGGTCAACAACCAGGTTTTTCTTTCTTTTTTATTTCTTCGCAGCAGCAAAGAGATAAAGACTGTCCCTGCAAAGAATTTGGTAAATGTCTATAACAATTTATTTGGTACGGTTTTTATTGTGAGGTTTTTTTTCATAAAAGATAACATGCTAACTGAAATGTAATTTTGTTCAGATTTCCTAATAGCGAATGCCCTAAAAATCCAGGAAATGTCTGTTAAGCAGTCATTAGTACCTGGATAGTCAATATCAGATGATGTAGCATTCAGCATTGTTCCCTGATTTTATCCAGCAGAAGTCATACTGCCCCCATGTAGCATATGACCACCCATACTGCAAACCTCCAGTTACTTCCACACACGTCCAAATTGACTCCAGCTTCAGTAATGTGAGATGTCATATGGAAAAATACTGCACTGAGTGAACACACAATGTGTCTAGAAGTTTTGAGCTGTGTTCAAGTTGAAAAGCAGTGCTCTGGAGTCCTCCATCACCTGTGCCTTGCTTCCTGATTTCATACCTCCTCACATATTAAACATCTTTTCAGCAATTTTGAAGTCCTCGTGCAGTCTACCTGTCTTTTACTAGAGAGTTTACTGAAATGGATGCCAAAGCAGCACTGCAGCAAAGACCCAGGTCAAACTAGTTTTGATATAACCTTCTTAAATCTCTCCAGATGGAAACAGATGGTGAAACTATCCCATGCTCCTTCATCAAGAGTGTAATAAAATAACTTCTCTTCTTATAAGTTAAACCATGGCAGGGCAGGTATGGAAACTGTAAGCAATGATTAGTTTGCAAATTTCAGTCCCATCCGTCCTCTAGATCACACCCAGGGAAACTGTCTCCTCAGCAGACCTGGGCAGTGGATTCAAAGTGCTTGCTCTACATCTCTCAGGGTAGAATCTAAATTTCCATTTTCGGTATTCTAGTGGAGCAATTTATTTAATTTATTCAATGTGTAACATGAGCCTACTACTGCCATTTGTGCTTTTGTATAGGACTGGCTCTATTAAAAGCTGCTGACATAAAGTAATATGAATCCCACCATGGATTGGCAGGAATGAAGTGCATAGCTGCTCAGAGGGATCTGGACTCTAGCAGTTGTAAGAGGTGCCCAGAGATCAGGGGTTTGTCCTGAAGAAACAAAAGTATCAGTAGGTTAGACTTTGGTGTTGAGTGGGATGGATACCAGTAGCAAATACATGCTGGATTTGTGTGCCCCAGTGCCTCTTGTGAATCTAGCCCAAAGATTTCCTGTACTGCCCTGCCAAAGTGCCTCAAGTCTGTTCAGCTGGGAGAGGAGAAGCTGTGCCACTTTTTATGCTTTTTCTTACAGTTCCCTGAAGGGTTAATTAGTATATAGAAATAATAATAATTCCTTGTTCTATTACAAGGCTTTTCATCAACAGAGCCTAACCTTAGTTTTAGGGGAAACTAAGGCAAAAAAAGCAAATATTTGCCCAAATTCACACATCTAGTGAGGCTTAGCACTAAAGGCAGCTTAGTTTTGTGTATTGACTTTTCTTTGCACATGCCCCCAAAGTCTGGTTTTGGAACTGAAGAATTAAAATTAGCCTGTATTGCACATTCCTGAAGACTTGTACAGCTACAAATGAGAAAGACCACAAAATATTGCATAAAAAGTATCTCCATTGAAACTGGAAGAAACCTGGACAGCAAATTCACTGGAGCAGGATTTTAATCCAAAATAAAAAATGCATACTTTCCCATGAGTGTATGATATATGTTTATATACATGTATATGATATATAATATGATACATATATATAATATATAATGATATACGTATGTATATGATATATAATTGTAGTATAACCTAATGACACTACAGAGCTGCATGACACTACAGGAAATACACAAGCACAGGACAGTCTCCACTGGAAGAGTTTCACACTCGAATATTTGCACCCAGTCTCCTCTGTATTTGGTTTTCATGGGGGTCTACAAGGGACATGACAATGGGGAATCATAGCCCTCCTCTCCATACTCAGGAGAGACACAAAAATATTAATCTAGTTTAAATCTATAGCATAGTGATTTAATATTTGGGGTTTTTTTTGAGGAGGGGAATAAGATTGATCTGTAGGTACATCCATGTCCTCTTGCCATAATTTATCTTGAGACAAATTAATAAGCACTGCTTTTCAAATCTGGCCTCTAGCTAATTCCTCAGGTGTATGGCGATAAAAGAGTTTATTGCACCATGCCCTTGGTCTTCTCTTCTTATGGAAAATTTACTTTTTTTATTTAGTTCGTTGCCCATCATGTAGCATTTCAATATTATCCCTTTAAATATATGAGTCTGTTGGGGTTCTTGCAGTGCTTCTTATTCTGCTAGCTGCCAGGAACTGCTCTAAACATCACCTAAAGCCTGAGGTTTTTTTAATTTTTTTTTTCTTGTGTGTCTGTGCCTTGAAAACTGTTAGTTACAGCTGCGTGGCTTCTGCACTTTGTTTTTATCATCTAAAGACCTAAAGATAGAGTGTATTTTCTCCTCTAGTGATCTGCTACCTGGCCTTTTCATTATCTCATCCTTTGAAAACTTCTGCTTCCTCCTAAAGATGCTTCTTCCCCACCTCTCTGGTCCATAATTTCCCACTGTGCCTTGTAGCATTCAATCCAGTGCAGCAGGTATAGAAACAGGAAAAGTTGCTGCCAGCTCCCCAGCTGTGGAGGATCTCCATGAGGAGAGGAATTCTCTGGGGAAAAAAAATGGGAGATGGAGCTCTCATGCCTCCACCTGTGCTGCACAAGTAGAATCAAAGTATTGATGGATAACCCAAGCAAATTTTATTTTGTTGGAGGAATGTCTATTTGAAGAATAATGTAGTGGTAATTCAGAACATCATTTTGGTTGTTGCTTTTTGCTTCCCCTACTGTTTCACATTGTCTCTGTGTCACACTTAGAGAGGCAAAAAATAGGTGTTGTTTGCAAAGAATTTCCAGAGCAAGAGTATAGGGGGTGCTTGTTTCCTGGAGATTAGTTTATACTTGGTGTGACTCAACCCTGATAAGATCAGCTTATAAGAGGATAGCTGATCATGATTTCTGATTAGATTTTACTTTTTATTTCTTTAAAAGTTTATTTTTGACACAGAGTGATTCTGTATACCTTGTCTTCATTCCTAGAGAAGCCAGAATGTTATCACAGTCAACTGTGGAAGGGTTGGATTTAAAGGGAGTCTTCATAACCTATGTATTAGCTTAACTTTGTCACATGACTCACTGAGGTGATGCTGCCAAGGTGCTTGCTCTCATACTCAGACTCTATCTGTGTTCCAGAGAAAGTCTGTGCCCGAATGGCTCTCTGCAAGACACTGTATAGGCTTTTGCTTTCAGGAAAAAGCTGAATTCAGAGGCAAAAGCATAATCTCAAGCTACATAGGGCCAATACTCTCATAATTCAAGCCTAAGGCTCCTTATTCCTTGGTGTCACCTCACAAAAGTGTGTATGGGTGAAGTAGGGGAATTACAGGTCCATGGGTAATGCAGAGAGGAAGACCCTTAGGTGGGAAAAGACTCAGCCGAGTTAGTGCAGAACTCTGTTTCAATGGGAGCATTTTTGAGCTGAGAAAGCCATCACTGCCAAAATTACCAGTATTGCCACGTTAGTTAAGGGTGAGAAACTAACTCCAGCAGTGCCACATATAACTGTCAGGGTGCTGCAAACAACCACTGCAGTCCTTTTTTTGGCAATGTATGTGGTGTATGAGATAGGCAGTTTAGTGTCTGTTAGCCAAGGCTGTTTCCAGTGCAGCTGGAGGATTTACAAAATGAAAAAAAATATTTTTGGGGAAAGTAGTTTAAAAAAAGGAAAATAATGTGGATTCCTGTTGCTGAATTATAATTATTTATGTGAAAATTTTTAATTTCTGGTGAATATTTAGAGCATGGAGTAGGTGAGAGAGAATGGCTGAAGTAGGAAACACAAGACAGATGAAAAATTTCAAATTTTGAAATCTGCTATTAAAAGGTTTTACTTTGTGGTGGGGTTTTTTTGGCTGGTTGTTTTGGATTTTTCTGTCAGTTCCTCAGAAGGAAAACAGTTTCTCAGTAAGGTCTGAAGTTGAGTGGTACAATGAGAATTGGCATTATTTATATGACACCTACAGTAACTGATATTTAAGATCAAATTTAGAGTAATATGTAGTTTTTGTTATAACTACTATTTCCCTATGGAGATACTAAAACATTGTGTCCATAATTAAAAGACAAGTCAGAGATGCATAATGGCTCAAGTTTAGAAGTTTACAGTAGATGAGGGTATATTCGAAAATATTTACACTAAAACTGTGGATGTTTAGGAAGAGCAACTTTTTTTGAGGCAAGTCTGAATGTGCTCCTTTCCAAGCAGGATGCAATTCTCAATGTTCTCTTCTCCCACCTTCTGACCACACAGATTATGTGAGAAATGTTTCAGCACCTTACTATATATAGGCAAGGCTTCGTACTCTCCTGTGGAGGTCAGTGGGAGGTGCTGAAACCGAGATGTGGGAGGAAATGAGCCACGTGGGAGTGAGCCGGTGCATCCTGAACCTGGGGGGCACTGGGAAGAGATGGGTCAGCTTTGGCCGTCACATCCAGCAGATGTCCCAGGGGGAGTGCAAGGGAAAGAGTTGGTGCAAAAATAACTGCTGTGAATAGTCGTGTGTAGGTGGAGTGGGGCTTTTGCTTTAAATGAGAAGTTTGATCTGTCTACATGAAGCTGAGGAGAAAGGTGGGATTGAAGGATGCCGGTTAGAGGAAATTGTGAATATGTTTGCAGCTCCCCTTTGTGAGCTGGCAGAGTGTGTACTGGGACAATCTCCAAATAGGTTGGGCAGAAATTAGGTAGGAAGAGTCATGTATTCCAGTGATTTATGACAGGAAATTTCCCATGGCTGAAATATTTGTCATTACTGGATTTGTCTTTCTCTTGTAGTAGGTATTATTGTTATAGTCTATATAGTTAACCAGGCAGTATTCCTCAACTCTCAGAGCTTTCCTGCCCTCCAACTGAAATCTGGAAATGGAGAAATACAAAAATTTCAAGTGATTTTTTTAACAGTTTGGTGGATTGCTTTTTTGGCTTTTGGGGGGGGGTTTGGTTTTGGTTTGGTTTTTTGGGTTTTTTTTGATTGTTTTGTGATGTGCTTTTGTTTTGGTTTTTTTTTAACAAAATTTTTCTTTTTTAATTGGAAATGTCTATCTGTACTAATGATTGACTCTTACTTGCACTGAGATCAGCTTGAAGCACTGAGTTCTCCACAAACAGGTACAAAAAAGAAGAGCCTGCTCCAAGCGTGTCTCAGCCTTGGAAGCTCAGGGACAAAGTATCAACTTCAGGGGAAAATGAGTGGTGTGTTAATATTTTTTTTTAGATAGGGAGTTTTAATTAAAGACAAATTAAACAGCAAAATTGCAGAGGAAATCTCACACTGCTTTGAATAGAACCTGCAATTTACTCTCCCGTTAGATGATATATTATGGCTAACCATAACCATTGAACAAGGATTAGAGCAAATTCTATCCAACTTGGCATGCACTTTTCAAATTTTTTTTTCCTCAGGCAAAGATTCCTCCTGTGAGGAAGGAATATTCATTGCCTAATTTTACAATGGGAAAATGCTTTTGTTCACAGAAGTAGAGCTAAGTGAGGAATTGGACACAGGTTCTCTCATGTGAAAAACCTTCCTCTTCTGGTTTTAGAATTCAATGAATATTTGTGAGCTTGTATATGAACCAAGCTCCACTGGGTTGGGCAGTACCCACTTCCAGCTTAAGGAATCTTATTCAGCTTTAGGATGTCAAATAAGCAAAGTTTACATTCGTTCATATTTCAATAGTATGCACGTGACTGGGTATAATCGTTGGTAGTTTTTTCTTTCAAACCCAATGAAATGAGAAAGGACATGTATTGGACAAAACACTGTGTTTCAGAATTAGAAAGGAAAAAAAGTGGGGCAGAAAAGAGGAACTATTTTACTAGGCTGCAACTCTCATTCTTTATTTGGCATCTATTTCATTATCTCCTATTTCCTGATGATAGCATAATGTCCTCTCTTTTCCTGTTACCCAAGCACTTTACAGAAGATGTGTTGCATGCCTGTTGGCAATCATGGACAATTTGACATTCACAGTTTCTTTTTACATGACTTGACATTGATTCTTTTTCAAAATATTCCCTCCCTCATCAGTGGAATACATCTCCCCCTTCCCATTGCTGTGTTACACACTGAAGAGCAGCAGATGTTACCTGCATGATGTTTTAAGATCCATTTGTGTGCATTTGGAGCTAGTGTTCTTGGATATTACCCTTTTGGAAGTCAGGGTTGCTCCTGGTGGTCCTGGGAAAACGTATGATTTACTAGGTGTTACAGGGAAACAACCCTGTTTCAACTTCTTCCCCAGATGGGTTTTAAACAGCAGATTTAGAGGAGCTCTGAGGTCTTCTGTAATCATGGTGGGTGTCTCAGTGCTTTGTGAACAGTCTAAACACGTTCTTTATGTGAGACCAAGAGACAGGTTCCCTCGCTTATGTCAGGTGTATTTCCAGATGTACGTATAAAGCCAAGCTGACATCTGCTCTTAAACATGATGAGAAAGGTTCCTCTTCACCCTGGAGAATCAATTACCTTCCAAGCATGGTTCCTCCCCTGCCATACAGCACGCAGCTCCCTCGATACAGCGGACAAGGATCTTGGAAATGTCACTATCCCTGAACTGCTCTGACTCTCCGCTCCCATCTGGTGCTTGGTCACGGTGTCTATCCTGGGCCCTCAGCAAGAGACAAAGATAGGTTTTAGCAAGACAATACACCCACTCTCCTTTTCCACAGCCCTCTATTCCACTGCTGGGAAAACCTGCCCTCCTCCGAAGTGTCTGTCGATACTGCTGCCTTGGCTTGACCCAGCCTTACCCTGAAATCTTACTTAACCTTTTCGTTTCAAATGTGTGGGTTGCAACTGTATGGACCCATGGCACAGAGACTTCTTTACAGCTTTCCCATAGGTACTAACCCAATGGAATCATCACTTCTGAGGTCAAGGGAAGGACCTCCAAAATTATTACCTGAATTTATTCCTCCCCCATCTTTTTTTCAGTCACCCAGCAGACACTCAGTGTTTCATCCTCCCATCCCAACTGGTCATCTTCTTTGGGGTAAGAGAGAATGTAAGTAATGTACAAGTAAGTACCTCACCAATGGGAACAATCAGTGGCTTATTTGCAATAACTAGTGGGCTTGGGTCAGTGCAGGTCCACAGTCAATGTCAACATTTTCTGTCTGATGAAAGTTTTCTGAGTTCAGTGATGCATTTCTTTTCTGATTTGACAGTTCATTCTGCAGGGACTCCAGTGCAGACTGTGAATTAGTTAGATCTTCTTTGCCACTTCCACTCCTGCCTTATGTCCAGGCATTTTTTCCTCCATTTTTCATTATTTATTCCACAATGAATATACTGAATTGGGATTGTTGTGCATATGTTCTTTGTTGACATCCATTTGCCCTATTACCAATGCTTTTTTATTTGTCTGGACTGAGCTAGTGGCTTTTAGGTTTTTTTGCAATTTCTTGACCCATAAAGATGAAATTGTTATCTGGACTTTCTGCAGAGTAAGCCTTGTTGCTTCTATGACTTTATTTTAAGAGAAGTCTTGTTGGTGCCTCCAACAATGCTAAGTAGGGATCCATGCAAATGCTTGGGTATCTAACAGAGCAACCTAGTCTGCTTTTTTAACTTTGGGTTTCAGGTTAAAGTAACGAACCCAAAATCCTGAATTTCTCAGATGTCTGATTCTACCAGTGGTCACTGCAGTGGTCAAACATTTACAGGCCATCCCGCTTTTCAGGCACCAATCCTAGCAGCATTCACTGCAGAACTGCTACAGAGGTTATTTAACCTCAGTATGCCCTGATTTGCTAAAGACCACACTTTGTGTAAAAATGTTTTGAAGAATTAATATGTGGATATTAGATGTTACTACACTGAGCAAGAAGCTGATGAAAAAAGAAGAAATAGCCAGAGAAAAACTATATTTCATCTGTAATGCATAGAGCATCTATTAATCAACAATGGTTCCTGAATTGCTAGTAGGTGGATATAAGTAGAAGCTGAGTATAACCTCACATACAGTATTCTACTAAATTCCCTAAATTCTCCTTCTTTTAAGTTACTTTCAGGGAGAAGCTGAGTTGTACAGTTGCTAGGGTAAGTCTATCCTTTTGTTTTGTTTATGTAGATATTGACTTACCTTGTCCCTTATGTTTCTTATCAAAGGGAGTGACTAGATCTGAGAAGCACTTGTGTGGGAATGTGGAGAATGACTTAGCATCTTGATTGTTTTTCCAAACAGAATCCCAGAGAAAAAAAAATATATTCCATAGATGACATCATATAACAGTATCATATCATGTGTTAATTGAACTACCAAACCACTCAAAGTATCTTCCAGGGATATGCTTCTTTTTTTTAATTAAGCACCATATTCAATAAAAAGAAACAGTTTTCCTGCCTTATGATTGCAAAATTTGCAGGATTCCACTCATAATCTTACTGCACATGGCATTTGCAGTGGTTCAAGGCATGAGGCCTTAACTGAGGGATGTTAATGTCAAGAGGACATGGATGATAGAAATGTCCTTTTAAGTACATTCAACCCTTGCAACCAGGGCAGCTTTCATGTGTGAATTCACTGTTGGTTCTTAAAGTAGTGAGTGTGAGTTTGGGATGATCTGGTCTAAGAGCAGAGACTGCAGAACAAGAAATTTCTGTCCATTGGAGTTTTCTGTCTCATCTGGAACATCTAGTGCTTCAGTGGGTGGGAAATATGATGGCAATAAGGAGGCAGAGGAGAAGGTCTCTAGCTGCCTACGCTTTTCCCCATAAAAGTACACCAGCCTAGTGCAATGATGGGAACAGAGGAGACCTGAATAAAAGAACCCCTCTTGTCCCTTTTGAACTGTATAAGCTTGGATCTTTGGTTAGGACACCTATTGTATTGAACAGTGAGCAGCTGCTGCCGATATGCAATTGAGAACTGAAGTCTATTTAGAGAAATAATTGCTTTAGTTTCCAAGATGCTCCTGGAAATAGGATCTAAATTTCCTATTATAATCTTACTTGGCAAAATACAGTATGTTCTAAATAGTAATTAAAATTCTTAAATGAAAAATTCTCAAAGAAAGCAGGTCAGTCTTTCAGGTTTGCAATGGCAAAAAAGTAGGAACAATCCTCTTATAAAAGGGAGAACATTATTTTTGTCCTGTTCTCTCATCAGAGTGAGAAAGGGAACACCTGCGCTCGTTCTCTCTAGAGTAGTGCTTGGGACTGTATTTTTCACCAGGAGTATTTTTCCTTCGAAAGAAAAATGTCAAAAAGAGAAAGAATTTGGATACTTTTGTTTTTCCAGCCCACCCCATAGGATATGATGTAGAGTGCTGCCTTGTTTACATTTCTCCAGATTAACTATTGCATTTTGGTAATTTTCTTTTAAGTTGTTTCCTTCTTAAATAGTTTTTAAGGGATAGCGCTTCTAACATGCATCCGAAATTACACAAAGTTTTTAAAAGTGTAGGCAGCTCGCAGTTTCTTGCACTTTGCTGTTAAATGCTCATGTTCCTTTCTTATGCTAATGATCTTAATAATACTTTTTCAGAATGGCAGAACTGAGAGTGCACACAGTGAGGTAACACAGGTAGGGCCCTAAATACACACAAAAAAAATCCTTCGTGTGAGTATAATCTTAGAGTAATTTCCTAAATACTATCTAATACTGGGAATCAGGACATTGGTTAAGAGGTTGCAAATTCTGAGAATTTATCTCCTGCATTTTATAGTTAAGAATTTCTTCCCTTTTTCCTGTAGTTCACAAGAAAAATTTTGAACACTTGCCATCTCCCTTTTAAGCATGGCAGCAGGTCTAATAATCTTCTCTAAAATTCAGCTGAAAAACAAACTTTCCTTGCATGGCATCCAAGTTTTGAACCAAACATAGATGCAATCATTTGTATATCAAATAAAAATAGATGGCATAGCATTTTAGGACTTCACCTTCTACCATTTTATTTCCTTTTTCCCTTCCTGTTCCTGCTAGCCCAGATGGTTTAGAACTGAGAATTGCAGGATTAAACCTTCAACAAATTATTTATTTCCAGAATTTTTACTTTTTTTGCACCTCTGTCCTTTTAAGTCTTTTTTTTTTTAATGAAAATTCTACAATGATTTCCCAATAATCCTCTCTTACTCTGAGAGTTCACTCAACTTTTTCCAGAAGTATGGATCACTCATTGGTCTCATGATTCTCAGCTGAAATGAAGCCTTGTGCATAGTTTTTTAAAAAACACTGGTTTTGATGAGTGAGATAATAAATATTCAGCCTTTATCTCTTAATCTTCTGGCTGATGCCATGCAAAGATGTGAATATCAAGGAAGAAAGCCAGCTGGGCTTCTGCCTCATAAAGCATAATCTCTCCCTTTGCTGTTTATCACACCAAGCACCACAGTACCATCTTCCTCCGCCAGGAGCCTCCTGATGTGCTGCCAGCTGAACTCTGCTGCTGGCAAGGGGCTTTTGGGTACCACTGTACCCTCCATACTAAAGAAACAGCCTCCCACTGCAACACGTTGTTTCCGTGACACTGCCTTTGGGAAGGACAGTGACAATTCCTCTTTAGGAATATAGTATCAATGCTAGTGTTTTGGGAGCTCACCTGTGTTAACCTGTGTTATAGCACAAAGCATAATTAAATTATTGGAAAAAGAAAGGGAAACATAGAGAATAATTGATAGCACATTTCTTTGGGCCACCTATTTTCTTTGGGAAAAAAGAAAAAAATCTATTTTTGAGGGGGAATCTATTTTCATGCCTTACCTGTTTTCCACCAAAGTACACAGATAAGACAGATGGCTCACTGTCTATTTTAAAATTTGCTGGGGAAGCAATTCCTTTTGTGAGTGAAGTTAGTCTTCCCAACAACTGAAGAAGTCCAAGCCTAGATAGGGTTTTCCCATGTACCCAGGTCTCCTTTGCCTGAAAGAGCTAAAAAGAAGAAATGTGCAGACAACTGTATGTGTAGGTTTCCCCGAAGAGCAAAAATTAAAGGGGAAACAGGGTCTTAATCTAGGGGCAGGAATATCATTTACCAGATCTCTGATCTGCCTTGGTTGAAAATCTGTTCATTTACCAGGCATTGAACCTGTTCTGTAATTTTTTTATTTCTCACACCAATTTTTTCTGTCTCAGCCTGTTGGAGTGCGTTTCAGGGGTGCCTGGAGGGATGACAAGTTACATCAGCCAGCAGTGCGAAATGTGGGTGATCAGCATCTCATAAGTTTGGACCCTTCTACCAAGACTTTATTGTCTGGAGTCAGAGAGCAGGGGCAAATTACTTTACTCACAGCCTGACTCGGAGTTCTCTTTGCTTTGAGCCGTGCTGACACGAGGCAGAAAGCTATAAATCCACACTGTGCTTCACAACCCCAGCAGCAGGATTGCATCAGTTTATTTGTGAGTTAAGAAGGAAGACTCAAGAGCAGTGAATGTATAAGGAAGCTGATCTATAATTACCCCAAGAATGAGTTTGAAAGCATTTTTAGTGATATAAAATGTAATAGCAGTGTTACATAAGAGCAGCATCATGCCATCTCTAAATGGTTGCATACTGCCTCTTTTGACAGCTGTGGTAGAAAATGGATCACAGGATGGTCATGAAATGAATATTTTCCCTAATCAGAATGGAGAGCTTTATTACCCTTATAATTACTTGTTTAACAGCCACTTATTAATTTTTTTTAATCCATGAGTAATACAATGGGCCTGTTTATTAAATAACATTTTAATTGGGAATCATTTTTAACATGTGTCAAGCTCTTAATGTTTTCTCCTGTGCAATTACTTAGATAAATGCTTGTATTTCTGATAACTCCATTGACTCCATAAGACAAACAAAGCCCTCCCTGGTATACAGCCCATCTAACAGGCTCCAGGTGCCTTAGCTTCCCTCAAACAGATAATTTTTAACATATTGCAATAGAATATTGCTTATTTTACTAAATCACTTTCACAGACTCCTGATAGATACTGTATATTTACAGCTCATTTGAATTCAAATTTAATATTTTTGCTCAGCTAAATTTATTATTGACTGCACTGGAAAGCTTGCATTTAACCTTTTTTTTTTTTTAA
>WAAE01011186.1:0-41605 GCA_013400495.1 Nicator chloris | reverse complement strand
ATAAAATAAAGTACAAAAATTAAGTAAAATGAAATAAAATGAAATAAAAATGAAATTAAGTCAAAATGAAATAAAGTAAAATAAAATGAATAAAATAAATAAACAAAATGAAAATAAAAGTAAATTAAATGAAACTAAATTAAATTAAATTCAGTTAAAAATAATTGAAAATAAAAATAAATAAAAGAAACTAAAACAATTCCTCCCCATTTCCTTCTGTAAATCCCTGAGTGTTTTAAAAGCATCCAGGAACATTCAACTACATCCAAATCCTGGTTCAAATTCAGCCTCCCTGAACGTCCCAATAATTTTACTGGATTGTTTAGAATCCCAGTTTTTAACTTTCCACCTTCTTCACCTCTGGCATTTTTGTCCAGGCAAAAAAAAAAAAGGAGAAAAACTCGGAAGCTCTGCAGCTGAAAGGACTTTTTTAGGAACATCTGTCACCGTAAAAGTGCAAAACCAACCCAAGCAGCCGCGAATTCCTTTTTTATTCCCTGCTCCGCCGCGGCCCAAATTCCCGCTCCGTAACTTTTCCTCGGAAGCGTTTCCCAGCCCGGATTTCTTTTGGTTTTTTACATTATAAAAAATCATTTTGATTAAAAAACCCACACACACAAAAAAAAAGGGGAGCGAGTTGAAACGGGGGGGGGCAGGACGAAGATAAGCGGGAAAAATCAATTTCTGGGGAGAAAGGGAATTTTTCCATGGATGAGGGGAGGGAAGGGAACAACGCCGGAGTTGTCGATGGCTGTTTACACCGGGAGCCATCTGGCAGCAGAGATATAATAACAATTATTCCGTGGAGATTCCGTTGAGGAATCGCATCCCCGTAAATCAAATTAACGCCCCCACGCCCCCCCCTGCCCCACGCCTTTCCCGCTCTTCCCGTTCCTTCCCTGCTCCCGTTTAACCCCGGGAATGCTCCCGAACAAGGCGCCCTCATCATTAAGAATTGATTTTTTATTTATGGCCGCGGTGCCGTCCCGCGATATCCCGCCGTAATTCCGGCTTTAATGGAGCGCCTTTGGAAATCCGATGTTTACGCCGAGATTTGTGTGCCCGCCGTTGCTTCCCAAATCCCTTTTTTTTTGTTGTTTCCCCCCCCTCCTCCCCCGGCGTGGAAATATCCGATATCCTTCATTAGCTCGATTACATCGGATAAGGGGTTTATGCCTTTAAATTATTTAACCTTGGGAGAACCCGCTGGGACCCCATAAATTCCGGCCCCGCTAATGAAAATCATCCGTTAGGGCCGTTCCCGAAGACAACGGGAAAAACGGATTAAAATATCTCGGAAAATCAACTCCTTTTTTTAATTTCTTATCCTCAGGATCCGACAGATTGGATAATTCACCAAAAACCTCCTTTTTTTCCCCCCCCTGCCACCTCGGCGCCAATCCCAAAACTTAATTTTTGTAGGATATCCGATTTTTCCCTGGATTTTTGGAGTCCTTGGAAAAACCCCGTTGGAAGGAGAGAGGGTCCTGAACTCCTTTTTTTTTTTTTTTTTAGCTGAATTTGGCAGAATTTAGTTCCTAATTCCAGAAATAAACATCCAGCGCTTTTTGTGGCTTTCCCTAAAGCTGGAATTCTGATCCAGGCACAGAAATGGGAAGGGATGGAGCTCAACCCCAAAAATTGGACTAAAAACCCAACCCAGGGTCTGCCCAGGGCACAGAAAAAAGGGGAGAAAAAACAAAATTCAGGAGTTTTGCTTCAAGTTTGGGTCTATTTTTTTAATTAATAAACCAAATAAATTTAATTTAGGCTCTGCCCCCCTCATGCGGACATTTTTAGGAACCAGATCCCTCTGATGGGAGATGTTGTCTCATAAATTCAATTATTTGGTGATTTTTTACCCTTTTTTGGTAAAATGGGGTTTTTTACTCGTTTTTTGGGGTATAGAGTTGGCGGAGCTCCACACAGGACGAGCGCTGAGAAATTTTGGGAAGGTTTGAGGAAAAACAATGGGATTTGGGGTGGATTTTCAAGGAAAAAGGCCAAAAATTCATCATCTTCACTCTTTTCCTCATTGAGGATTTTTTTGTTTGGTTTTAGGATTTACGATTTTTTTGAAGCAGTTGACAAGAGTCAAACAACCCCAAAATTCACCCAACTGGCCCTAAAGATGATTTTGGGCACGGAATAAATCCTGAATTATCTGGAACTTTCCGATTCTCTCACAGGACGTTCCAAGCAGGATGGGAATTCACTGGGATCAGCCCAAGATCCTGGAAGAACCACCAGAGCAAGGAGAACCGACCATCCCCTCCCATTCCCGATCCAGGCAGCTCCGGAAAGGCACAAAAAATGAAAATAATTCAAGATTTGGAGACGGAAATATCCCTTTTTTTTTGCAGTGCCTTGGATGTCCGACCGGGAGTTGCTGGATTTGTGGAGCTCCAGAAGTTCCGTGGAGGCACCAGGAAGGACCAGGCCACTCTTGGGCCACTGGTGGCCACCAGACCGGGCAGCCCTGGCCAAACCAGGCCTCTCAGAGGTCTCCAAAAGCATCGATAAATTTGTTTTAAAGGGATCAGAGCTGGAGCTGCTCTGCTGCGATTTGCCCAAATCTGGAGCAGCTTCACCGGGGTAAAACCGGAGCCAAGGGAAAAGTTCGGGATCGGTTCCAGGTGGGAATCAAAGGCTCTGGATCCTCATTTTTCCCTGGATCCTCATTTTTTTTTTCCCCTGGATCCCATTCCTGGAGTATGTAGGAACACGACCACCCTGACCCCGATAAAATCCC
The DNA here is from genome assembly GCA_013400495.1 of Nicator chloris. Classification (NCBI taxonomy): domain Eukaryota; kingdom Metazoa; phylum Chordata; class Aves; order Passeriformes; family Pycnonotidae; genus Nicator; species Nicator chloris. The sequence goes on along the minus strand of WAAE01011186.1, from coordinate 38,853 downwards.
AGGTTTAAAACCTGGATTTAAGGACGGCTCTCCAACTTCCCAGCTCCGGCAGATTCCAGTTCCAACCCTCCTGCTCCAATCTGGAGCAACTTCACTGGGATAAAACTGGAGCCAAGGGAAGGGTTTAGGATGGATTCCAGGGAGGAATGAGAGGCTCTGGACCCTCATTTTTCTCTGGGTCCCATTCCCAGTGGAAGCACGGCCACCCTGACCCCGTTAAAACATTCCAAGGGGGATTTAAGGGTGGCTCCATTTCCCAGCTCCAACAGATTCGGGATCCAAACCTCCTGCTCCAATCTGGGGTAAAATCGGAGCACAGGGAAGATCCAGGGAGGAACCAGAGGCTCTGGACCTTCACCTTTCCCTGGATCCCATTCCCAGAGTGTGCAGGGGCCACCCCGACCCCTCTAAACCCCCACATTTAAAGGATGATTTAAGGACGAGCTCCTCCATTTCCCAGATTCCCAACCCTCCTGGAAACCCAACCCGATTTCTCGGCTTTCATCTCCGCGCCTCGCTTTGTCTCCAAAGCCTTTTCTTTGCCTTTCTCTCCCTTTCTCCTCCATTTATTTTTCGTTTTTCCTTTTTTTTTTTTTTTTTTTTTTTTTGTGCTAAACCTGTAAAGGGCGCCTGGCTCGGAGTTCATTTGGCCGCGGAGCTGATAAGCCATGAAAAACACGGAGCCGCCAATGGAAGCGCTGACAGCGCCAGCGGAGCCGCGGCTCTGCCGTCGGGCCCAGCTGCAATTTGCCTTCCAGGGCTGTCTCCGAAAACAAAAAAGCTCCACACGCAGCATGCAAAGAAGTTCCGAGTGCGTTGGGGGGCTCGGGGAAAGAGGGGAGAGAGCGGGGGAGGTGGAAGAAAAAAACCCGCATGGAAGACGAGAAGGGCGGGTGGCGCTGGGAGCGGGGAGAGGGCTGCAGATCAATCATTTATAATTAACAAAAATCCGATTGGGGCTTTAAATAGAGATCAATGAGCGGCGGGCTGAGTGGATTGCGAGGATGTATTCACCTTCTCGTAACTCTCCTCGCGAGCTGTCACACCTCTCGAACCCCCATTTGTTTTGTTAACAAAGCTTCAGGGGGCGCCGGGCTCTCATTGAAATTTCATTAATCTAATGGAGTAAAGTCCTGGAGAGGGGGGGAAAAAAAAAAATCAAATTCTCGTTGGGCGAGATGGTACCTGGGAAAGATAACCTCTGGTTGAACTCCCCGCCTCGGCGGGCTCTGCCATCAGTCTGGGAGCAGACAGCAGCGGGATGATTGCAGCCACCGGCCGCAGATCCTTCTTCTGCTTCTTCTGCTGCCGCTGCCGCTGCTGCCGCCCCCCCGAGCCCGCGCCCGCCGCCCCCCGGGCCCAGCGCCGGCGCCGCCGGCCACGCGCTGGAACCGCGGCGGGGTCACGGCCAGGACGGGGACAGGGGTCGGCTCTAAAATAACTGAAATGACCTTGAGCTTGGTTCTGGAACCGCGGCGGGGTCACGGCCAGGACGGGGACAGGAGTCAGCTCTAAAATAACTGAAATGACCTTGAGCTTGGTTCTGGAACCGCAGCGGGGTCACGGCCGGGACTGGGACATGGGATCAAGTCTAAAATCAACATGGGTTTGGTTCTGGAACCACAGCGGGATCACAGCTGGGACGGGGACAGGGGTCGGGTCTAAAATAACTGAAATAACCTTGAGTTTGGTTCTGAAACTGCAGCAGGGTCATAGCTGGAACAGGGACAGGGGTCGGGTCTAAAATGACCTTGAGCTTGGTCCTGGAACTGCAGTGGGGTCATGGCTGGAACTGGGCTGGGGGTTCAGGTCTAAAGTCACCCCAGGCTTGGTTCTGGAACCACCATGGGCTCGGTTCTGGAACCGGGCACGTCCCTCCCCGATGTTTCCTCATGGAATCCCAGAGCTACTGAGGTTGGAAAAGACCTCCAAGATCAGGCCCGAACTTCAGCCCAGCACTGCCACAGAATCATGGAATGGTTTGGGTGGGAAGCGACCTTAAAGCCCATGCAGGGACACCTCCCACTATCCCAGGGTGCTCCGAGTCCCGTCCAACCTGGCCTGGGACACTTCCAGGGATCTGGGGCGGCCACGGCTTCTCTGGGAATCCGTGCCACCCCTCCCATGTCCCCTCTCACCGAAGTGCCACATCCTCACCCCCTTCAAATCCCTCCCGAGGCTCCAACACCGCCCCGGGCAGGAAAGAGGAGGATCCTTTCTTGGGATTCCTCCCTCCAACTAAAAATCCCAAACTTCCTTCCCTTCCCCACCCACTCCAATCCTCAACTTCTCCTTGAAACCCTCACGGATTTTGAGGAGGTTTCCAAGGGGAAAATTTGGTTTCGAGGGAAAACTGGGGAGGTTTCTCTTGGAAACCTCTGCGTTCCTCCCGCTGCTGGATGCGTGACCTTCCCGGCAGCTCCCGCTAGTTTTTCAGGGATGTTGTATTCCGAATATTCCAGGAATCCCAACAACTGGAGTAACACAGCCACAGGAGACTCTCAACTTTCAGTTCACACTCCCGGCAAATTCCTCGTCCTCCTGGCTGTGGGAAAGAGCAGGAAACTTGAATCCGAGAGAGGAAGGACCGTTAAAAAAAGGGGGAATCTCACGGGTTTCTCAATGCCTGGCACTGCAGGGAGGGCAGGAATTTTTGGAAAACTCCGGGAATTCGAGTGCATGGCTATAAAGCCGAGCACAGACACCTGCACAGCCCAATTCCGCTCCAGCGGCGGCAGTTATTCCACGAATTCTTCTCAATTTATTGGGGAAATGAAATCGTCCGTTCCCTGGCTCTGAAATCCAGGTGGCGGATAAAATCCAGCTGCGGTTTTTATTCGGGATAATCCCAGGCAGCGCCAGCTGTGGCGGGCGGTGCCAAGGCCTTGGCCGCCACCCCAAATCCTGCATTGATTCCCCAATTAAAGGAGCCCCCGATCCCACAGAAACCCAGGAAATCAAACCTGGAAAATCCCGATTGAATCCATTTAGTGGCCCTAGTGGGGCCACGGTGACGGGTCCCAGCTTGTCCCCACACCAGTCCCACCCTGGTGGCACAGGGGTGGCACCGAGGGGACACAGAGGTGACACAGAAGATTCCGATCCCCCTCAGGACGTCTCTGTGTCGTTTTTTTTGGCTTTTTCCCTCCCCTCCTTCCTGTTCTCCAAGGTCTTTGCTCCTCCAATTCTGAGGTTCCCGAGCTTCACACATTTTCCAGCTCTGCCTGTGGTGAGTGGAGAGGGATGGATCCTGGGAAAAGCAGGATCAGTGATCCCATGAGATCATGGGATCTCCTTCTCCCACTCCACAGGCAGCTGGAATTGTGTATGGATGAGCTGCACCTCATGAGGGGACTTCCCCCAGGGATGGAATTCCCAGGGGATCTGTGGCTGCTCCATCCCTGGAATTGTCCCAGGCCAGGCTGGAGCAGGCTGGGATAATGGGAAGTGTCCCTGGATGGGATTTAATGTCCCATCCATCCCAAACCATTCCAGGATTCTGGAAGGGGCATCTGACCCGTCCCAAGTCCCTCCTTCCAGCTCCAGGTTTCCCACACCGCGATCCTGCCGGAATACACGGGATCAGATGGAAAAAAAGCAGAAAAAACCTCAAATTGAGGGAAAGAGGAGTGGGAGAGCAGCCAGGACAGAGTGACCCTGCCGGACAGACACGGCCAAGCGGGGAGAGGCTGAGCCAGCGAATCCCAGCCTGGAACTTTCGGGGTGAAAACAGGGAATTTTGGCACATTAACGCTGATTTCTCCGTGGCCAAAAATTCCATTTCTTTTGGGCGGAGACAACCGAATTCCAAGAACATCCAGGGAGGATGGAGTGAGCCAGGGATTCAAGGAGAGGGCACCACTGAGCCAGGAAAAGACGATATTCCAGAGCACCTTGATATCCCACAGATATCTCACATTCCCCACCCTCTGCTTTCCCCGGAAATCCTCTCTTGGCCCCACACTGACCACGGGGATCTCAAATTCCCACACGGACCGCGGCGATCCCAAATTCCCAAATTCCCAACCCCTCGGGGGTTGGCGCTTCCCACACAGATCCACCTGCGGAATCCCATCCCTTCCCGTTCATCCCGTTCCAGCCCCGTTCCGGAGCCAACCGGGATGAAGGGCGAGCAGGGAGAGAAGGAAAAGCTCTTCCACAGAATGTTCCAGGCGGGCTAAAAAATTTCAAAATTCCTTTTTTTCTCCTTTTTTTTATAAGCGCGGCACCTTTTTGGGGATCCGTGCGGGAGCAGGGAAGCGAGGAAATCTGGGAATGAGGGAGAATTATCGGGCACGCGCGGCCCCGATTCCAAACACGCACACGGATGAGCCTTGGGGGAATTGGGTGAACTTTTGAACCAGAGCTGTGGAGAGACAGAGCCGAGAGCCTGTTCCCACTTTAATAAACAATTCCCTCTTTTCTTTTTTTTTTTTTTTTTTTTCCCCTCAATTAATTAAGGTTTGGGAAGGAAAAAAAATGGCAGGAGAGGAGTAATGGAGCAGGCGGCGCGTTCCTTACAGATGGATCCTACCTTTGGCTGCTTATTAAATCTCTGCATGATTGCGCTGCAGAAAATTAATCGCATTGTTTTCCCTTTTTTCCGAGGGCTCTGCAAACAGCTCGGGAAGCGCGGCTCGGCTCCCGCTCCCTACCCCCATTCCCACATGGAAAACAAGGCCGGAATCCGCGGAGCCGCGTTCGTTTCGCTCCGTGGATTTCTCGCTCCGGGGGTTGAACAGGGAGCGGGGGTTTTGGGGGGAAATTTGGGATTTCCGGGTTTGGGTAAGGCAGGATCTGGTGGAAAATAGGGAAAGGGTTGGGAGAAATGTGCAGGGAGGTGGGAGGGATCTGGGTCCCGGCAGGGTTAATCAGAGGGTGTTGGGTGCTCAGATGGAACGCAGCTCCGGCCTCCTCCTCATCCTGGTCCTGACCCTGACCCTCATCCTCACCCTAATCCTCAGCCTCCTCCTGGTCTTCATCCTGATCCTGGTCCTCGGCCTCCTCCTCTTCCTCCTCTTCCTCCTCCTCCTCATCCTGGTCCTCACACTGTTCCTGATCCTCATCCTGATCTTCATCTTCATCCTGATCCTGATCCTGATCCTCATCCTGATCCTGATCCTCATCCTCATCCTCATCCTCATCCTCATCCTGGTCCTCACCCTGATCCTCATCTTCATCCTCATCCTCCTCTTCTCCTCCTGATCTTCATCCTGATCCTCATCCTGATCCTCCTCCTCCTGTCTCCAAAGGCACCACCACCAACCCAGAGATCCCAGTTTGAGCCCCAGACTGGGATGGGATGAGGAACAATCCATCCCGAGGCCTTTGGCCGAGTCTGGATTTGTATTCCCATTGTTCGGAGCGAGCTGAGCACTTCCACAGCTGCTCCGAGGCCTTCGGAATTTCCACCCAGGCCCTTTGGACACCAAAAATTGGGAAAACAATGAAACAGGGGTGGGACTGAGGGGAAATCCTTTGTGGTCCCTTGGAGAGGGACGGGGCACAGCGTCATTCCCAAAATAACTCCAGCAGCAATCCCAGGAATTTCCCAAGTTCAAAAACGTGGCTGGTCCATCCCTGGAATTCCCAAGGCCAGGCCGGAGCAATCTGGGATTGTGGGAATTGTCCCTGGACAAGACTGGATGGGATTTAAGCTCCTTCCCAGGGACACCTCGCACGAACCCGGATTGCTCCGGCCTGGCCTTGGGAATTTCAGGGATCCAGAGGCAGCCACAGTTTCTCTGGGAATTCCGTCCCAGCCCTTCCCCACCCTTCCAGGGAGGAATTTTGGGATGTGTTCCTGAAAGTTGAATTTCCACTTTTCTCTTTTCCCTTTCCCCTTTTCCTTCTCCCCTTTCCCTTTCCCTTTCCCTTTCCCTTTCCCTTTCCTTTTCCTTTCCCTTTCCCTTTCCCTTTCCCCACTTCCCCATCTGCCTTTTCCTTCCCCACCTCACTTTTCCCAATCCCTCTTTTCCCAACCCTCTTTTCCTTTTCCCAATCCCACTTTTCCCATCCCTCTTTTCCTTCCCCATCCCTCTTTTCCTTTTCCCAATCCCTCTTTTCCCCATTCCCCCCCGCCCCCAAACCCTTGCAACGACCACCTCAGAACCCCAAAACTTCCCTCGGCACAACCAACGCGCCAAAACCATCCCAGACAGGAAAAGAAAAAAACCCACCCCAACTCCGGCTACCGAACCGCGCCGAAATCCCGCGGCTCGGGATCTCCGGGACGCGGAAAAGCGGGAAAAGCGGAGGCTGGGGACCATCCTTGGATGATCCACGGGCGTTGCCATGGCTGCAAGGTGACCCCTCGGAGCCGCGGCCGCACCAGCCGGGGGCAGAGGGGTCAGCGCACGACCGCTCCGACCCCCGGGGTGAAAAGTTCAGGCAGCCCAGGAAAAACCAATACGGCCCCGCCGGAGCCGCTTCCCGATTTATTTCCATTCCCAGCAAGCCATGCATAGAAAATCCAGATAAATCCCATTCAGCTCCGCCGGGATCCGACACCCAATGGATGCAAACAGATGTCTGGAGGGAGCGGGGAGGGGCGGGCCGCCTTTAATATTTATTAATAATTTCTATTAATTCCGCCCTTCCAAAATTCCTTTTGTCGTTTTGCCGGGGTTTAAAAAAAAAACAAGGCTTTTAATTCCTCGCCCTCCCTCCGGAATTTTTTTTGGTTTTGTTTTTTTTTTTTTCCCCAATTTGGTGTCATATTAGGGAAGATAATGAGTATTTACAGCCACGGCCCCGCTTGTCAGCGCCGTTAGCGCCCCGATTTATATCCCGAACGCTTTTCCCTGGATTCCGGCTGACGGATGGATCCGATTTATATCCCGGCCTGGATTTTCCCCCCCGCTTCCCTCGCCTCTCCTTGAAGGTCCCACCTTCGGAGAAGCTGCCACGAGGTGGCCACGAGGTGGCTCCTGGACCCCTTGAAGAAAGTCCGGAATATTCCGAAGGGATAACGGGAATTGTTGGCACAGAGGGTGGGGTGAGGCAGCGCAGCACAATCCGGGGATTTACAGGCAAAATTTCCTCCGTTTGGGTTTTTTTGGTTTGTTTTTTTTTTTTGGTGGGATGATGGAAGGGAAAAGAGAAAAATCTGGGATATTATTTAATAAATTTTTTTTTTTAAAAGTGCTCAAAATTCCCTGGAAAAGGGGATTTTTGTGGCTGTTTTTAAGGGATGATGGAAGGGAAAAGCAGAAAATCTGGGATATTATACAAAAATATATTTTTTTAAAGATACCTAAAAAATTCCCTGGAATAGGGGATTTTTCTGGCTGTTTTTGAGGGATGATGGAAGGGAAAAGCAGAAAATCTGGGATATTATTTAAAAAAATAAAACCCAGCACAGTGCCCAAAATTCCTGGGGGGAAAAAAAGGATTTTTCTGTAGCTGCACGGCAAAAAAATCCCAATAATCAATTTTTCCTTGATTATTCCTTGAGTGGGGAAAACTGGGAAGAGGGAAAAGAGGGAAAATGGGAGAAGCAGAGACAAAAGGGATCCCTTTTCCCTGGAGGGCCTGGATCCAACTCCAAATGGGCCAAGTTGGGAAGTGGTGCTGGAAAAGGAACCCGTGTGGCCCTGGAGGTGTGGGATTATAAAATTCCTGGGAATTCCTGCAGCTTTTTAGGGAAAATTCTCCAGATCGTTCCTAAAATTCCTTTAAAGAGACCCAGCCCCGCTTTTGGGGGCGCCGAGTGAACAAGAATCCCAACGCCGCCCGAATTCCCACCTCAAATTCCCTCCAAATTCCCAGATATTCTATTTTTCCAAGTGGAAATAGCAGGAAAAACAAGCAGCAGTGAATGAAATCGGAATTAATCTGGTTTTTCCCTTTTTTGTTTTCTCTTTCGGAGCCGATTTCTGCAGTCGGAATTCCGATTACGGATCAATAATTTTCCAAGCGTTGCCCTCGGCTTTCCTTCCTCCAGGAAAAAGGGGGAAAAAAGCTGAAAGCCCCTTCCCAAATTCCCAAAATAACGCCCTAAACTGGAGCGAATCTCCCCACTGGAGGGAGCCGGACGGAATTCTGTGGACGGGGACATAAATCCAATTCCAGGATTTCCTCGGAGAGCAATTCCAAGGTCACTGAGAATGGTGAATCCTCGGGATTTGATTTGGTTTTATCTCAGGATTATTCCGAGCGTTTTGCCCGGCCCATCCCAGCCAATGTTGAAATGATGATTTAATAAAAACCGGGAATATCAAAGGAAATTTATTGGGATAAAAGGCAATTATTGACCCCGAGCATGAAGGGTTGGGATGTTCCTGATATTCCCAGAGATCCAGGGCAGGGAATTCATGAGGTCCCTGCTCCTCAAGGAGTAAAAAATGAGGGAATAAAAGCATTCAAGGAGCTCCATTTCTCCAAGTGCCTCATTTCCATCATTCCTGTCACAAATCCCGGCTCCAATCCTGCCCATTCCATGATTTCAGCCCAGCCTCAGCTGCCTAAAACATCTAAAAATCCAAAATTCCATCCCTGATTTCCATTTTTGGGGGGTTGCTTTTCAATTATTTTTATAATTTTTTTTCTGCAAAAGGGATGATAAATCCTAAAAAAGGGAAATCAGGATAGGGAGATTCCCAGACTTTTCCTGGCTTGGATAAAAAGGGGCATTCCTGGTATTCCAAAAATAAAATAATGGATAAAATAAAATGAAATTTGTCCTCTTAACCCCTCCTTCCTCTCTCAAGATCCACAAGAAAATGGGATTTATGGAATTTTTTGGACTAGATTTGGGCTTTTCCAGCCATTCCCAGTACCCCGGGAAGAACGGATATCCTGAGGCCATGGATTCACTCATCCCAACCGGAATTTGGGGAATCAACTGCCAGCAGAAATCCTGGGAATCATCAGAAACCCGAGAATCTCAAACGGCGCTAATTTGCTGGGAAAAACACACGGAAAAGAGGGCTGAAAATCCCATAAAAATCCCATAAAATCCCATAAAATCCCATAAAATCCCATAAAATCCCAGGCTCTTCCTTGGGAACCTGCTCCCGGTTTTTCCTGAGGGTGACAAATGCCAGAGGCCGGGAGATTTTTCCCTGTCAGGGCGGGAATGTGCAATTCCAGCTGCTCGGATCTCGTCTCTAATGAAGGGTCGCGCGTTTAAATCCGGAGATTTATTACGGATCCCGCGCCTCCGGAGCCGCCGCTTTATTCCGGCAGCAATTCCCAGCTTTCCCCCTGCTTTTCCGGATTAAAAAAAGCTGCGTTTGGTGGGGGGAAAAGAGCGGAAAAGTCCCGAACTGGGGACATGGGGTGGATTAAATTGGGAAGGAAATCAGCGTGGGGGGTGGTTCCTGATGGGAAAACGATTCCTGGTGGATTTTCCCGGGGATTTTTTTTGAGGGGAAAAAACACGGCTGGGTTCGGAAATGGGGATGGAGGTGCAAGGAAAAGAGGGATGGGGAAGGAAGAGGATGGGAAAGGAAAAGAGGGATGGAAAGGTGGATCAGGAAGGAAAAAAAGAGGGATGGGGAAGGAAGAGGGATGAGGAAAAGGGGATGAGGAAGGAGGAGAGGGATGGGGAAGGAAAAGGACAGGAAAGGAAAAGAGGGATGGGAGAAGATGGCTCAGGAAGGAAAAACGGACAGGAAAAGAGAGATGGGGAAGGAAAAGGGATGAGGAAAGGGGGATGAGGGAGGAAAAGAGGGACAGGGAAGGAAAAGAAAGGTCGGGAAGGCAAACCCAGGTGCTAAACTTGGCCCAGATCTGCTCCCAGCCCAAGGATTACTTTTTCTGCCCTTGGCTGCTCTTTCCCGGGATCGAGGTCAGGGCTGGGATTGGGATCAGGGCTGGGATTGGGATCAGGGCTGGGATTGGGTTTGGGTCTGGGATTGGGATCAGGGCTGGGATTGGGATCAGGGCTGGGATCAGGGTTTGGGGCTGGGATCAGGATCAGGGCTCGGATTGGGATCAGGGCTGGGATTGGGATTGGGGCTGGGATTGGGATTGGGGCTGGGATCGGGATCAGTCCCAGGTCTCATTTCCATCACGGCAACTCGGCCACAAAAGGGTCCCGGGACAGAGGGAGAGATGGGATTTGGGATTGGGGATTTGGGATTTGGGATTTGGGATTTGGGATTTGGGATGGAAGGGCAGCAGGAAAAGCGGGAAGGGGACAGGCGGGGTGGGATTGATTCGTTCTCTGTTGTTTGTTGGAGTGCGGGGAAAAGGGAAAAAAGGGGAAAGGGAGGAAGGAAAAAAGGGAAAAAGGGGGCGAAAAAGGAGGAAAAAAGGGAAATAAAAGCAGGAGATTTTGGGGGACACTTCGGGAGATTTGGGGGAACATTTTGGGGGACATTTGAAGAAACATTTGGGGCTATTTGTGGGGACATTTTGGGGACATTTTGGGGACAATTTGGGGCACTTTTGGGGACGTTTGGTCCCTCTCCACCCCAGAGCTTTCCTGGGGAGTCGCTCGGCCACTTTTCCCATTCCAGTCAGGGAATCCCAAAATTTCTCCAGTTCCTTTTCCAGATGAGCTCAAACTCTGTCATTTTGTGCCCCGATCCCACTTTTTTGGGGGGGAAAAAACAGGGAAAAGGGGGCCACTCCTCACAACCCAGCTGCTTTTCCCTCACAGAATTCCTGGGGAAAAAAAAAAGAAGTGGGAATTCGCATCTCCCATGCTCCCCTGATTTCTTTTCCCTAAAACATTCCCAGGGCATCAAAATCCTATTAAATGCCCCAAAGATGGAGCGAGTCCCCCACTCCTCACAACCCAGCCGCTTTTCCCCTTTTCCCTTGCAAAATTCCCAGAAAAAGAAGTGGGAATTTGCATCTCCCACCCTCCCTGACTTCTCTAAAACGTTCCCAGGGTGACAAAATCCTACAAAATCCCCGCAAAAACTGAGGACTTCTCCCCCACTCCTCACAACCCAGCTGCTTTTTCCTTGCAAAATTCCTGGGAAAATAAAGAAGTGGGAATTTGTATCTCCCACGCTCCCTGAATTCTTTTCCCCGAAACACTCCCAGGGTGACAAAATCCCACAAAATCCCCGCAAAAACTGAGGACTTCTCCCCCACCCCCCACAACCCAGCTGCTTTTTCCTTGCAAAATTCCTGAAAAAGAAAAAAAGAAAAAGGAATAAAATTCAGGAATTTGCATCTCCCACGCTCCCCGATTTCCATCCAAGGTGGCAGCTCCGAAGGGAGGAACAGAGTGTGAGGGAAAAAAAAAACCAACCAACAAACCAACCCCGACGACAACAACGAAAAAAATCCCATTACAGGAGGTTTCACCCTTCTGCCAGCAAAAAAAAAACCTAAAAAAAAAAAATCCCATTAAGGAGCTGTCAGCGCCTTAATTCCCGTTTTTCCTGCAGGGAATCCGCTGCCGTTCCCGTCTCCAAAAGGAGCTGATGGAATTATGGGCTGGTTTTTGTTGTTGTTGCCGGGAGTGAACAGGAACTGAACCTTGAACTTCATTTCCCCTTTGAACTCGTTACCTTGAGAGCCAATTCCCCTCCTCCCTCCCCCCTCTTCCCGGCCTTTTTTTTTTTTTTCCCTTTTCCCCCCCTTCTCCAAACAAATTTCATCCCAATTACCGTCCCTTCCCCTCGGCTCCGAGATGGATAATCATGGATTTGACCTAATTACCTGGAGCAGGCCATTCTCTGCAAGGTGGAAGGGGATTGGCGTGAACAGGAGCTGACCCCGCCGTTCCCCGGATCCCAATTTTATCCTAATTATCCCAGACGAGCTTTTCCATCTTCCTCCGGCCTCCTGCTCCCTCCTCCCCCTCCCCTTCCCGGCTGCTGGGTTGGAGACGAGGTTGGAAAATCCATCCCGGGAGAAAAAAACTGGGATTTGGGATTCGTTTTCCATTTGGGATTTGTTTTCCATTTGGGGTTCGTTTTCCATTTGGGATTTGTTTTCCATTTTGGGATTCATTTTCCATTTGGGGCTCATTTTCCATTTGGGGCTCATTTTCCATTTTGGGGTTAGTTTTCCATTTTGGGGTTAGTTTTCCATTTGGGGTTCGTTTTCCATTTTGGGATTCGTTTTCCATTTGGGATTCGTTTTCCATTTGGGGTTCGTTTTCCATTTTGGGTTAGTTTTCCATTTTGGGATTCGTTTTCCATTTGGGATTCCTTTTCCATTTGGGATTCCTTTTCCATTTGGGGTTTTATTCCCCTTGGGAACGAGGAGATTCAGCTCCATAATTTTCCCATTTATTTCCATTTTATTCCTGTCGGGAGTGAGGAGATTCATGGAATTGTGGGAGTTTAGGGACAAACACCCCCCCCAAAATCCCAATTTCCTCCATCCACGGAGAAGTCTTTGGGAATTCCAATCTGCCAGGGAATGGGAATTCCGAGCTGGGAATTGGGGCTGGTTTTTCCTGTAATTCCTGAGTGAGGCAAGGCACAAATATTTGGGGTCTGGGTGCTCCCAAATCCTCCAAATCCAAGGAAAAAATCTCCTTCAGGGACCCCCCTCCAATCCCAGACCTCTCCAGGGAAGCCTGGGCTGAATTTGTGGATTAAAGTCTGCCAGGGAATGGGAATTCTGAGCTATTCCCTGTAAATCCTGAGTGAAATCCCAAAAAATTTGGATCTGGGTGGCCCCAGAGATCCCCCTGTCCTCTAAATCCATGGAAAATCACCTCCTTTGGGATGAAAATCTGCCAGGGAATGGGAATTCTGAGCTGTTCCCCAAAATTCCTGAGCGAGGACACAAAGATTTGGGGTCTGGGCGGATTTTGGTATTTGGGGTCTGGGTTTTGATCCACTTATCCCAACTCGAATTCCCCCCTCCCCCCAAAAAAATCAAATTTAACTGGTCTTGATCCACTTATCCCAACTGGAATTCCCCCAAAAAATCAAACTGAAGTGGTTTTGATCCACTTATCCCAACTCCAATTCCAAAAATCCAAAAAATCCTCAACTTCCCGTGGTTTTTTTCCCCAAGGTTGGGTGGGACGAGGGACAGGGAAATTTTTTTTCCCTCAAATCAAACGGAATCTTACAGGAATTGTGGTCAAGAAACCCCCAAACTTTCCCAAATCTTTGATTTTCCCGGAGAAGGAACTCGGGGAGGGGCAAAAACCGAAGGGAACGGAATCGAAACTGGGAGGCGAAGGCGAAAAACCTCAAAAAGAACGAAACCGAGCTCAAAAAAACCCTCCAAAATCGACTCAAAATGAACCAAAGCGCCTCAGGCCTGGCTGTCGTGGGGAATATCCCGGGATTTTCCTGAGGAGGGATAAAAATTCCCAACGAATTCCCCCCTTGGAGGAGCCGCGAGGACAAAAGGCGAGGGTGATAAATGGGGATTTGTCACCGCGTTGGGGTTAGGCCGGGGTTTAGTCCCGGTTTTATCTAAGCCGGGTAAACAGCCCATTAATCCCGGGAGCCGGGAGAGACTAAATTAGGTGGGAATGCAAATATCGGGAGGAAATAATGGCAGGGGACACCGGGAGGTTAAAAAAAAAAAAAGGTGGAAAAGGGGGGAAAAATGGGATGCGTTTGAGGCGGGATGGAAAAAAAAATGGGATTTGTTTTACATGGGAAGGAGAAAAAATGGGATTTGTTTTGTTGGGGAGGGGGGAAAATGGGATTTGTTTTATCTGGGAGGGGGGGAAATGGGATTTATTTTATCTGAGAGGGGAAAAAATGGGATTTGTTTTATCTGGGAGGGGAAAAAATGGGATTTGTTTCATCTGGGAAGGAGAAAAAAAACGGGATTTATTTTATCCAGGAGGGGAAAAAAATGGGATTTATTTTCTCCAGGAGGAAGAAAAAAAAAGTCAAGGAGGGAAAAGGGGAGAAATTCAGGATTTGGGGTTTCGGGATATCCAAATGAATCGGCTGAAGGGAGCCAGGATTTTTCCAACCGGGATTGAGGTTGGGAATAACAAACGAGCCGCCCCAAAAGTTGGATTCGGCCCCAAATCCCAACACCTCACCCTGGAGCATCCCAAGGGCAGGAACGGGATGGGAAAAGTTTCCCTGGAATCTTTGGGAATCCGGAGGATCCGGAGGCGGAAGGGTCGGGAATTCAGGAGGATTTGGGGTTTTGGGACACCCCAAACTTCTCCTGTGGTGACCCTTTGGGGGTTTTTTTTTGGGAATTAAAGGTGGGAAAAGCAGGGATTCAACTTTTAGGGATGGGAAGCACAACCCCATTTGGGTTTTATAGGATTTGAACGGGGTTTGAAGGTTTTGAGGGGTTTTAGAATGTTTTGAAGGGGTTTAAAGGGTTTTGAAGGATTTTTAAAGGTTTTCAAATATTTTAAAGGATTTTGAAGGATTTTAGAGAGTTTGAAACTATTTTAAAGGATTTTTAAAGGGTTGAAAGGGTTTTGAAGGATTTTTAAGGATTTTCAAATATTTTAAAGGATTTTGAAGGATTTTAGAGAGTTTGGAACTATTTTAAAGGATTTTAAAGGGGTTTTAAAGGTTTTGAAGGATTTTAAAATATTTTCAAGTATTTTAAAGGATTTTGAAGGATTTTAGAGAGTTTGGAATTATTTTAAAGGATTTTAATGGATTTTAAAGGGTTTTTAAGGGTTTCTAAGGGTTTTGAAGGCTTTTAGAGAGTTTGGAATTATTTTAAAGGATTTTAATGGATTTTAAAGGGTTTTTAAAGGCTTTTAATGGATTTTAATGGATTTTTAGAAGGCTTTGAGGGGTTTTGAAGGATTTTAGAAAGTTTGGAACTATTTTAAAGGATTTTAAAGGGTTTTGAAGGGTTTTTAAAGGATTTTAAAGGGTTTTTAGAGGGTTTTGAAGGGTTTTGAAGGATTTTAGAAAGTTTGGAACTATCTTAAAGGATTTTAAAGGGTTTTGAAGAGTTTTTAAAGGATTTTAAAGGGTTTTGAAGGGTTTTGAAGAGTTTTAAAGGGATTTAAAGGACGACACCGCCCCCGTGCCTGCTCCAACCCTTCCCTCATCCCATCCTTCCCACACACCTCATGCATCAGGTGTTTATCGGGAATTCCGGAGCTTTTCCGGCTTTTTTTTGGAAGGAGTTCAGAGAGCACCGGGATCTCCCCTCCCCTCAATTTGCTCCTCCCTGGGTTCCGCTGCCTCCCGCGCCCTCCGAGGCCTCTCCCGACCCTGAAATCGGGGCTGGAAAAATCCCAAAACCCATCAGTTTCCAGTTAAAATAAACTTCCCGTTTCTCCCCCAAATTCCAGGGTTTGGGGTTTTTTTTTTTAATGGCTTTGATCCTTTGCCAGAGCATCTCCCTTCGACTGATTCATTAGTAATTAATTACCGATTGGCCAGGAGGTGTTTGGGGGATTGGGGATGCTCCAGGGATTCGGGATGGTTGTCTCCGGTGGGAGATATCCCTGTCCATGGCACGGGGTTGGAATTGGGGGATTTTTAGGGATTTTCCCACCCCACAAACCATTCCGGGCTTCCTGAGTCAAACCACCCGGATCCCACAGCAGCATCCAAATGGATAAATTGGACAAAAATCCTAAAATCCCTGTCAAGCCTTCCCTCTTACACCTCTTGGATCTGCCAGAAGTTCTTTGGGATTATCCAGGCCAGGAAAATGAGGAAAAGTCCCCCCAAAAAACTGCCAAAACCCCAGAGGTTTCCTGGCAGGGAAGGTGCCACAGTGAGGGGAAAAGCTGGACCCCAAATCAATCCCGAGCCCAAATAAGTCCTGAGCCCAAGCCCAAATCAATCCTGGCCCCAAATCATCAATCCTGGCCCCAAATCATCAATCCTGACCCCAAATCAATCCCGAGCCCAAATCAATCCCAGCCCCAAATCATCATTACCGGCCCCAAATCATCAATCCCGAGCCCAAATCACTTCCAACCCCAAAACTTTAACTCCAAACCCAAATCAATCCCAATCCCAAATCAATCCCAGCCCCAAATCATCAGTTCCGAGCCCAAATCATCAATCCCAAGCCCAAATCATCAATCCTGGCCCCAAATCATCAATCCCGAGCCCAAATCACTTCCAACCTCAAAACTTTAACCCCAAACCCAAATCAATCCCAAGCCCAAATCAATCCCGATGGAAGGGATGTGTCTGTGGGGTGGGATCGGTTTATTTGGGATGCGTCTGTGGGGTGGGATTTGTTCGGGATGAGTTTGTGGGATGTGTCTGCGGGAGGATTTGGGGTTTGGGGGAGGATTCGGGCTCTGGGTTTGGGTTGTTTGAGGGGGTTTGGGGATCAAATGAGAGGAGGAAGCTGCGCCCGTGCATGTTCCTGGCCGGGCACGTTCCCAAAGCACGTTCTGGGGTGCGTTCCCAAAGCGCATTCCCAAAGCACGTTCCCAAAGCACGTTCTGGGGTGCGTTCCCAAAGCACATTCCCAAAGCACCTTCCCAAAGACCATTCCCAGGGCACGTTCCCAGGCGCATTCCCAAAGCGCATTCCCAAAGGCCGTTCCCAAAGCGCCTTCCCAAGGCACGTTCCCAAAGACCGTTCCGAAAATCTGTTCCCAAAGTCCATTCCCAAAGCCCGTTCCTAAAGCCTGTTCCCGAGGCCCAGTCCCAGGTGTGTTCCAAAGGCCCATTCCCGGGCGCGCTCCCGCCCCCCGTGTTCCCGGGGCTCCTTCCCGGGCGCGTTCCTGCCCTGCGCGTTCCCGGGCGCGTTCCCGCCCCGCGTGTTCCTGGGGCTCATGCCCGGGGCTCATTCCCGGGCGCGCTCCCGCCCCCCGTGTTCCCGGGGCTCCTTCCCGGGCGCGTTCCTGCCCTGCGCGTTCCCGGGCGCGTTCCCGCCCCGCGTGTTCCTGGGGCTCATGCCCGGGGCTCATTCCCGGGCGCGCTCCCGCCCCCCGTGTTCCCGGGGCTCCTTCCCGGGCGCGTTCCTGCCCTGCGCGTTCCCGGGCGCGTTCCCGCCCCGCGTGTTCCTGGGGCTCATGCCCGGGGCTCATTCCCGGGCGCGTTCCTGCCCTGCGCGNCCAGGGCTCATTCCCGGGGCTCATTCCCAGGGCTCATTCCCAGGGCTCATTCCCAGGGCTCATTCCCAGGGCTCATTCCCGGGGCTCATTCCCGGGCGCGCTCCCGCCCCGCGCGTTCCCGGCCGGCCCCACACGGGGGCGCTGCAGAATTCCGGAGCCGCCGCCGCTCCCGGAGAGACCGCGGGACCCCAAATCCACCAAAATCTCCCCAAATAGATCCTAAAAATACCTAAATCCCCCCAATTAGACCCTAAAAACATCAAACCCCCCGAATGACCCTAAAACTACCAAAATCTCCCCAAACAGACCCCCAAAACACCGAAATCACCTCAATTAGACCCTAAAAACAACAACCCCCCCGAAAGACCCTAAAATTACCAAAATCTCCCCAAATAGACCCCAAAACGACCAAAATCATCCCTAAAACCACCCAAATCACCCCAAAGAGCCCCCCTAAACCCCCAGATCCACCAAATAGACCCGGATGGATCCCAAAAAACCCCAAATCCACCCAAACAGACCCCGGTATCCAAAGGGATTGAGCAGCATCCCAAGGGATGGAGGAATATCCAGAGGGATAAATCGATATCCAAAGGGATAAATCAATATCCAAAGGGATAAAGTGATGTCCAAAGGAAACTGAGTGATATCCATAGGGATACAGACATATCCTAAGGGATTAACCCATATCCAAAGGGATAAATCAATTTGCAAAGGGATAAAACAATATCCAAAGAGATAAATCAATATCCAGAGGGATAAATCAATATCCCAAAGGGGTAAATCAATACCCAAAGGGATAAATCAATATCCCAAGGGATTGACCAATATCCCAAGGGATAAATCAATATCCAAAGGGGTAAATCAATATCCAAAGGGGTAAATCAATATCCCAAAGGGGTAAATCAATATCCAGAGGGATAAATCAATATCCCAAGGGATTGACCAATATCCCAAGGGATAAATCAATATCCCAAGGGATAAATCAATATCCAAAGAGATAAATCAGTATCCAAAGGGATACACCAATATCCCAAGGGATAAATCAATATCCCAAGGGACAGAGCAATGCCTGGAGCTGCCAAATCCATAAATACCCGATTTCTAAAATCCTGGAATGCCCCGGGTTGGGAAGGGACCTTAAACCCCATCCCGTTCCCGTGGGCAGCGACACTTCCCGTTATCCCAGGGTTTGGACATTCCCAGGGATCTGGGACAGCCAGAGCTTCTCTGGGAATTCCATCCCAGCCCCTCCCCACCGTCCCAGGGAGGAATTCCACCCCCAAATCCCACCGAAATCCTCCCTTTCCAGCTCCAAACCTTTCGCTCCTTCCATAAAAATTAACGAGCAAACCCCCAAAATGAGGGAATATCGCCGTTTTTAAGCCAAAACCAGTTCGGAGAAGTCTCCCAGGGCCTGGGATACTCGGGAATTGTCTCCCAAGGAATCCCAAGCATCCCAAGATCCCTCAGGACTTCCCGGTGCTTCCCAGGCTCCGGCTCTGTGCAAACATTTGCTCCGGAATCTCTCCGTAGGGAAAATCCTCTGGAGCTCATGGCTCATTGAGTAAAGTCATTCCCAACCCTCTCCGTCCCTCCAGGGATAACTGGGAATGTTCCTGGATTCCCAGGAGGAATCAGAGCGAGGAAAAACCGGTCCCGGTGGATTTTCCCGAATCCAAACTCCTCTGCCTCCAAAATTCCCGTGGTTTTTTTTCGGTGAGCATCGTCCCAAATCCGATCAGCTCCCACTAAAAGCTGGATTCCAAGCTGGGAATTCAGGAAGGTGGGAAAAGCACCGGGATTCTCAATGTTGTGTTGGAGCGTGGGAAAAAGCCACGGGAATGGGAAGGATATTCCCAAATCCGGGCAATTTGGTCGGTTTGGGAAAGCTGAAATGTTGCCGCTTTTCCACAGGGATGTGGGAATTCCGGAATCCAGACTGTGAGGATTCCGGAATCCAGACTTTCCTGAATCTGAAGGGATGGTTTGAACCCCGAGGTGAATCCATATCCATGGAAAAACGGGAATATTGTTGCGCCTCCCGAAGAGGAAGCAAAGAAAACGAGGAGAAAAGTAAAAATCCCTCAACAAAATCAAAAAAAACGGGGAAAATTTTCCAGAGAAATCCCAAAATCCCACGGGAAAGCACAGCCCTGCTCCGCGCCCATCCTGAAAAACTCATCCTGATGCTTCCCTACAACGGAAAGCTCCCAAAATCCTGGGATCCGCCTTTTTTTCCTGGTAAAATTCCCATTCCAGGCTCCCCAAACGGCTCAACTTCCACCCAGAGTGAACAAATCCCTGGATTCACCTTTTTTGGGGATTTTTAGGAATTTAGCACCTCTTTGGAATGAAGCTCCGCTCCACTCCAGCTTTTTTCCCTGTTTTTATTTTTTTGGGATGCAGCTTCCCTGTGTTATGCATCTCGTTCTCCCATCCTTCAATCAATCCCAGCATTTCAGCCCTGCCTGGAAAGTTCCGGAGCTGCAAATCCCGGGAATGTCAAACTCTGCCCCTGGGAACCGCCAAAAATTCCCCCCAGGATCCGGGAGAGAAAATTCCTGCTCGGAAAAACTCCAGGGAAAATCCTTGGATTTCAGCACGGCCGAGATCCATCCAGGTCAAGCCTTTTCCATGATTTTTCCAGGCTGGAATTACCAACCCTCAGCCCAACCTTGTCTCTGATCCGAGATATTTTATGGGATAAATTTCCAAATAAATCCCAGCTTTTGGGCTGGGAATTCCTGATTCCCGCAAGAGTGAGAAGAGGAAGTCGGGATGGAAGAAGAGGGAATGAAGGAAAAGAAGGGAGGAAATGCGTGGGGAGGGGAAATAAGGGAAAATCCGTGGGAAACGGGAATTTGGGAATTTGAGAGCAGATGGATCCGCTGTTGGGTGCAAGGATGATCCCAAAAATCGGAACCAGCTCAACTCCGTGGATCCAATTCCAATCCTGGGCCGCAAACCCGGCATTCCCAAAGCATTCCAGCGTCAGCACTTCCCAAAAAATCCTCATCCCTCAGGAAACGCCCTCAGATTCCAGCTCCTCCCTTCTGGAGCAGGAGGAGAAACCCTGAATTCCCAAGCCCCAGAATATCCAAAGAAATCCTCTCCGGAGCAAATCCCGGCAAAGAAACCCAAATTCCAAAGGGTTGGAAGACAAAAAAGTGGGAATTCCCACTCCTCGAAGTGGGAATTTGAGCTCCCGGGGAGTAAAATTCCCCAAAATCACCCAGAATTTTGGGAAATGGCTGAAATCCAGAGTCTTTCCATGACAATCAATCCCCCCCAAAAAACAGCACCAAGAAATACGTGGAATTTCAGGAATATTATCCAGGATTTTCACATTTAGCGGGAGCAGATGAAGCACTAAAAAACCCCAAAATCCCATCCTGAATTATGGGATGGATGGAAAACCGAAGGGTTCCGGGCCTCTCTTTGATCTTCTCCACAAGATAAAATTCCACAAATTTCAAGAAACATCAGTGACATTCCAGAAACATTCCAGAATTCCAAGAAACTTCCCCAAAAAATATTCCAAAAAATCGGTGGCTCACCCTCATCCTGGAATTCTGCGGGGAACGGGGGCTCAGAAATCCAGGAAGGGCCGAAATTCCAGCTGGGATTTTCATCGGAGCCGTCCTGCCCGTCGTGCTCATCCTCTCCTGGATGGGAAAGACAAGGAGAGGCTGATTTTTGGGGAAAATTTTAGGAATTTAGGGATTCCCAACCCCAAATGTCCCCGCTCATGTCGTGATCCCATTCCCTTCTGGTTCCCTCCAAAATCCAAACACGTTTTTGTGGGATTTAAGGGGTTTTAGGGCAAATCCATCACTCAGGGAATTCCTGCTGCAAAAGCGTCGGGAAAAACCTGGGAATGCCAATCCCGAGGGCCAAAATTCCAGAGGCAAATCCAAATCCTTGTCCCTGCCCTCAGTCCGTGCCATAAATCCAGGTGTAAGATAAAGAATTACACTAAAATGGAGAATTTTCCCGGATTTTAGGGAAAAAAGCTTGGGAATCCTTCAGGAGAGAGAGGGAAAAGAATAAAAACATGGATTAACTGCACAAATTTACAGGGATAAGGATAAAAACATGAATTCTCTGCACAAATTTATACAGATCGGGATAAAAATGTGGATTTCCTGCACCAATAAACAGGGATTTGGATAAAAACATGGATTCCCTATACAAATTTACAGGGATAAGGATAAAACCATGAATTCCCTGCACAAAGTAACAGGGATAAGGATGAAAACATGGATTAACTGCACAAATTTCCGGGATTGGGATAAAAACATGGATTAACTACACAAATTTCTGGAGACTGGGATAAAACCATGGATTTCCTACACAAATTTCTCGAGACTGGGATAAAGCCATGAATTCCCTACATAAATTTACAGGAAAAAAGGATACAAACATGGATTAATTGCACAAATTTCCAGGGATAAGGATAAAACCATGGATTCCCTACACAGATTTCCAGGGATTGGTGTAAAACCATGGATTTGCTACACAAATTTGTAGGGATTGGGATAAAAACATGGATTAACTGCACACATTTACTGGGATAAGGGTAAAACCATTATTTCCCTGCACAAATTTCCAGGGATTGGGATAAAAACATGAATTCCCTGCACAAAGTAACAGGGATAAGGATAAAACCATGGATTCCCTACACAAATTTCCAGGGATAGGGATAAAACCATGGATTTCCTACACAAATTTATAGGGATTGGGATAAAAACATGGATTAACTGCACACATTTACAGGGATAAGGATGAAACCATGATTTCCCTGCACAAAATTCCAGGGATTGGGATAAAACCATGAATTCCCTGCACAAAGTAACAGGGATAAGGATGAAAACATGGATTAACTGCACAAATTTCCAGGGATAAGGATAAAACCAGGGATTCCCTACACAAATGAACAGGGATAAGGATAAAGTCATGAATTCCCTGCACAAATTTATACAGATTGGGATAAAACCATGGATTCCCTACACAAATTTCCAGGGATAAGGATAAAATCATGAATTCCCTGCACAGATTTCCAGGGATTGGTGTAAAACCATGGATTCCCTACACAAATTTCCAGGGACAAGGACAAAAAACTCGGAATCCCAAATTCCCCAAGGCGGGGTGTGTGGAAGGGAGCTTTCTGCTCCTCAAATTGCCCTTCCATCGAGTTTTCCAGGGAGATTTCCTCCCGCTGTTGGGTTTTCTGGAGAGGCCGCTCGGTGCCGGGTGTCGGGATCAACTTTCCGCGGAAATCCGGCGGCGCTAAAAGATTTCTAATCCAATATTTGCCGGGAACAAACATCGCTCAGGTGCTGGGGACGAGGCCTGATAAGGGAGCGGAGGCAGCTGCTCCTCACTCAGCGCCCTCCAAACAGCTCCAAAAAGGAATTCCCAGCTGCTCCTTCATCGTTTTCCGGCCCTAATTCCCGCTTTTCTCCTGGCAAACACCGGGAGAGGGTTTGGAAAACAGCGGGAGAGTCCAGCTTTTCACCGAATGCCTGAATTTTGCATTCATTCCCCCCCAAAAAATCAGATTTTGGGACAGCTGCGGCTGGAATTCCTGACAGGATTTTTGGGATGTTTTTAGCTTTTCCCGAGCGTTTCCCACGTCCCAGGGCACGTTTTTCTGGGAAATTTCCAGTTCCTCATCCCAAGGAACCGCCTGGAATAAAATGAGGAATGAAATGCCCAAGGATTTTCCTCCCCTGGATCAGCTCCAAGCGCAGATCCCAAACGCTGCTGAGATTCCAAGCAAAAAAATAAAAATTCGGGGTTAAAAATACAACACGAGGGGTTGAAAAGAAATAATTTGGGGTTAAAAAGGAAAAAAAAAATTAGGGAGGGAAAAAATTTAAAATTAGGGGTTCAAAATGAAAAATTTGGGGTTAAAATAAAGAAATTTACGGGGATAGGGATAAAAACATGGATTCCTTGCAGAAATTCAGGGTTGAAATTCAATAATTCAGGGTTAAAACCAGAAAATTTGGGGTGAAAACCTCGAAAATGCAAAAGCAGGGAGCGAAATTTCCGCAGGCCTCCGGGAGCCGAGCGCATCCATGACCTTGGCCAAGTTCTTCCCGGGATTTTTTGCCCTGTCGGGTGTGACGTGGGGACGTTTCTCCCTCTTCTCCACATCCTGAGATCCCACGGCTTCCCTAAGAATCCACTGCCAGAGGGCGAGCGGGAATTCCCAGAATTCCCGGAGAGTCTCCCTTTGAGGATGCCAAAATCCCTTCCCGCGATTCCTTAAAAAGAACTTTTCCTTGGAATTTCGCGCCTCTCCCGGCCCCACGCGGAGGGAACAGGTGGCTGCCTCTAACACGATCCAGGTGCGGGATTCTTGGGATAACCAGCAGCCCGTTCCCGCTTTTCCGGAGGCTGCGCCGGGATGAGCGGCTCCGACACCTTGGAACTCTTTGGAACCGGAGATTTTCCAACTGGGAAAATTCCCAGCGGGGTCGGGCGGCGGGAGAAGCCGCTCCACTCATCAACCACGGATCTGGCCGCGGATCCTTGAGGAAAATTCCCAAATACGGAATATCCAAGAGTTTTACGGCCATCAGTTGGGGATTTTTGTTTTCAGGAAGGGAAATAGAATTCCCAACATCCCCAAATCCCCCCAAATAAAGCTCGGCTATAAAACGATCCAACATCAATAATTCCCATCTTCAGGGATTGTTCGAAGCGCAGCTGTGCCGCAAAAATCCATGGAAACAGAGCACCAGGAATATTCCGGAATATTCCTTCAGGAACGACCCAATACTCCACAGCCCTCGCTCCGTAAAAACCCAATCCCGCCGTTTTTCCATTTGGATTCACATCCCGAGGATTTCTTATGCTTTTAATCCACTTTTTCCATAAAGTTTATGGAGCAAGGAGGAGCCCAAGCAGGAAGAACGATTCTGGGATTGTTGTGGTGGAGGAAAAACTCATTAACTCTTAATGGAAACACCGGGAAGAAAATCCAAACGGCACAAAAACTCCGGAAAATAATTATCCTACGCTTGACATGGAGCTGCTCCCTGAAATCCGCAGCAAAATTCCCTGTTTCCTGCTGCTCGGGGCATGGAGAGGCAGGATTGGAACAAAACCTGGATTTCTCCCCGGAAAAATGGGATTATCCCGTCTTGGAGCTGGCTGGAATTCCCTGCAGGAGCAGGAAGAGGAGTTTGAAGGTTTTCTATGGAATTAAGAGATGTTGGGATTTACGTGGAGCAAATTCCAAGGGGGACAGAGGTGTCCCTGGTGCCAGGGGTGCCCCTAGCTGGAATGGGGAAAATTCCAGAGGTTTTGGTGACTCCAGGGTCCTGCACGAGCCAGGAATGTTGGAGGGAGAAACCTCCGGCACAGCCCCGGGGCTGGAGAAGGGAAGAATGCCAAGAGGAGAAGGAAAAGATCCGGATATGGAGAATGGAAAGATCCAAATTTAGAGGAGGGAAAGATCCGGCTTTAGAGAAGGAAAAGATCTGGATCTGGAAAAGCAAAATATCTGGATTTGGAGGAGGAAAAGATCTGGATTTGGAGAAGGACAAATCCTGAGCTGAAGAAGGAAAATATCCAGATTTAGAGGAGGAAAAGATCCAAATTTGGAGAAGGAAAAGATCCAGATTTGGAGAAGGAAAAGATCCAGATTTGGAGAAGGAAAAGATCCAGATTTGGAGAAGGAAAAGATCCAGATTTGGAGAAGGAAAAGAGCAAGATCTGGAAAAGAAAAGGATCTAGGTTTGTAGGGGGAAAAATCCGGATTTGGAGAAGGGAAAGATCCCCAGCTAAAAGAAAAGGATCTAGGTTTGTAGGGGGAAAAATCCGGATTAGCTGGAGAAAGAAAAGATCCGGATTTGGAGAATGGAAAGATCCAAATTTAGAGGAGGGAAAGATCCGGCTTTAGAGAAGGAAAAGATCTGGATCTGGAAAAGCAAAATATTTGGATTTGGAGGAGGTAAAAAAATCTGGATTTGGAGAAGGAAAAGATCCCGAGCTGGAGAAAGAAAAGATCCGGATTTGGAGAATGGAAAGATCCGAATTTGGAGTAGGAAAAGATCCAGATCTGGAAAAGAAAAGGATCCAGGTTTGGAGGGGGAAAAATCTGGATTTGGAGAAGGGAAAGATCCCCAACTGGAGAAGGAAAAGATCAAAATTTGGAAAAGGAAAGAACCAGGAGAAGGAAAATTCCCCCTCTTTTCCAACTCAAACCTCCCCTTAAAACCTCAAAAATCCCCAAAACTAAAATGATTTTTAAATAGAAATTTTTCTTTCTTTCAGCTGCATCTGCTGCCCATGGGGGCGGATAAAAAAAAAAAAAGAAAGGGAATTAATGAATCCCAGCAAAGCCAGGGAAAAAAAACCCAATTTCCATGGATGACAGGAAAAAACCTTCATTTCCCGCAGCTTTTTATGGGAATTGCAATTAAATTTCCTTGGCTTTATCAGGTACCCAGAGCTTCATTAAACATCTCTTAAACCCCGGGGAAAAATCAATACCAGGCGAGCTCCGGTTGGAATTTGACGAGGAGCGGAAATGAAATCCCCAATTCCCCTTCAAATCCCGGGAATAAAAAACCCAAAATTCCTCCTCAAATCCCACCTGGCTCTGTGAATATCCCTGGATTTCCAGAGATTCGTTTCCCAGAGCCGGAGCTGCACAAGGATTGGTGGTGTTGTGGTTTAATATCCCGATAATTGGCCGGAAATCACGGAAAAATCCCATGGAAACGGCGCTGCAGCAGCACAAAAAGTGGCAATGGATGAGATTGGAGCTCCTGGGATTTGGGTAAAGCTCTGGCAGCTCCGCCTGTACAAATCTGGGATGTTTTTAAATGCGTGGATGGGCTGGGAAATGGAGGAATTCCCGTTTTTCCGGAGCTTTCAAGGCTCCAGAGTTTGGATTTTCCCTGGGATGAAGCCGGGAAGAGCTGAGGGTTTGGTGGGTGCGGCTTTTCCGCAGGGATTTTTGACTTCCTCAGAGTTTCAGGGCCTGGACAATTCCATATTTCCTTAAAATCCCACATTTTTTATTTACTGGCTTCCTCAGAGTTCCAGGGCCTGGACAATTCCTTATTTCCTTAAAATCCCACATTTTTTATTCACTGACTTCCTCGGAGTTCCAGGGCCTGGACAATTCCATATTTCCTTAAAATCCCACATTTTTTAATTTACTGACTTCCTCGGAGTTTCAGGGCCCGGACAATTCCTTATTTCCTTAAAATCCCAAGTTTTCTGTGTATTGGCTTCCTAGAAGTACTGAGGCCTTAAAAATTGTCCTTAAAATCCCATTTTCCCATGTATTGACTTCCTCGGAGCGCCAGGGCCTTAAAATTTTCCTTAAAATCCCCAATTTTTTTATTTATGGGCTTCCTCTGCGTGCCAGGGCCTGGATAATGTTCTATTTCCCTAAAATCCCAAGTTTTCCATTTATTGACTTCCTCGGAGCGCCGGCGCCTTCAAAATTTGCCTTCAAATCCTATTTTTTGCCTTAAAAATCCCAATTTTTCACCTTCAGATCCGATTTTTCTATTCCATCCCTCCCCTCATCCCCAGTTTATCCCCACACAATTATCCCCCCCCCCAAAAAA
This sequence comes from Nicator chloris, assembly GCA_013400495.1. NCBI lineage: Eukaryota > Metazoa > Chordata > Aves > Passeriformes > Pycnonotidae > Nicator > Nicator chloris. The sequence continues at coordinate 12,349 of WAAE01011186.1, read as the reverse complement.
AAAATCCCACATGGAGCCTCCAAATCGCTTTTTCGGGATGAGATCCCGACCCAGAAATCCCAGAAATTCCTCCCCGTTTCCATCAGGAGCCGATTTCCCAAACCTCCACCCGAATTCCCTCCCAGCCTCATTTTCTCCCCTCATTCCTGCTTGTTTTGTTCGGGGGGTTTTTCTTCGCTAATTAGTCATAATCAAGCGAATTAACCGTCGGCTAAAAACGCCGGGAAAAAGGAAAAATCTTTGGGATGGAGGCTTGGATGGAGCCGCTGGAGCTTGCAGTGATTCCCAGCGCCCAGCAGGTCGGGCTGCAAGGCAGCGGCAGCCGGGAATGAGCCGCGGGAATTTCGCTGCCATCCCCTCCCCCCAGGCACGGAAAAGCCACGGAATTTCTCGGGAATCTCCAAACCCGGCGAGGAATCCCGGGAAAGGATAAAACGGTGGATTTTTGGCTCATGGAGTGGCGGAGGGGGGATGATTTAAAATGTTCTGATCTTCCCAATCCTGCAGTGGGCCCGAGTTTCGGGTGGAATAAACAGGAAAAGGTGAATTTGGGGATTTTGCGAATAATCCCGAAGGAAATCCAACAGCTTGGGGGTTAAACTAAATTATTCCAGAGAAAATTCCTGGATACAAAAAAAACCCCCAGGAATAACCTGGAAATGATTCATCCTTAAATCTTTAATCAGAGGCGCAAATATTCCGATATTTTCCCCAAAAATGGGATTGTCTTCAATCAGGGAAAATTCCCGACAGGAGAAATCCCAAACCCTGCTCCGAGCCTGCAGACGGCACTCCAGGAGGTTCCAGCCTGGAGCTCTCCACTTGGAATTCTCCGTTTGGAATTCTCAACTGGAGTTCCGACTTGGAGTTCTCCACTCAGAGTTCTCCGCCTGGAATTCTCAAGTTGGAATTCTCCGCTTGGAGTTCTCAACTGGAGCTCCAATTTGGAGTTCTCTGCTTGGAATTCTCCACTTGGAGTTCTCAACCTGGAATTCTCAGTTTGGAGTTCTCCACTTGGAATGCTCAGCTGGGATTTCCAACTCGGCATTCTCCTCCTGGAATTCTCAAGTTGGAATTCTCCGCTTGGAGTTCTCAACTGGAGCTCCAACTTGGAATTCTCCTACCGGAATTCTCAAGTTGGAATTCTCCGCTTGGAGTTCTCAACTGGAGCTCCAACTTGCAGTTCTCTGCTTGGAGTTCTCCACTGGGAGTTCTCAACCTGGAATTCTCAGTTTGGAGTTCTCCACTTGGAATGCTCAGCTGGGATTTCCAACTCGGAATTCTCCTCCTGGAATTCTCAAGTTGGAATTCTCCACTTGGAGTTCTCAACTGGAGTTCCAACTTGTAGTTCTCCACTCGGAGTTCTCAACCTGGAATTCCCAGTTTGGAATTCCCAGTTTGGAATTCTCCAACTGGAGTTCCTCGCTTGGAATTCTCCACTAGGAGTTCTCAACCTGGAATTCTCAGCTTGGAGTTCTCCACCTGGAGTTCTCCACTTGGACTTCCCAACTTGGAATCCTCCACCTGGAATTTCCAGCTTGGAGTTCTCAGTTTGGAGTTCTCCACTCGGAAGTCTCCGCTTGGAACCAGAGCCTTTGCAGGGCTGCTCCGAGCTCGTTCTCCTGCATCCCAATAACCCGGGGCTCCCAAAATCCCCCAAATCCATGAAAACCAGCAGCTCCCATCTTCCCTCTGGATTTTCCAACCCACTTGAGTCACTCCTGGCTGCTTTTCCCTCCCTTTTCCTCCCTTTTCTTCCTTTTTCCTCCCTTTTCTCGTTTTTCTCATTTTTCATCCCTTTTCCTCCCTTTTCTCCTTTTTCCTGCCTTTTTCTCCCTTTTCCTCCCTTTTCCTCCCCTTTTCTCTTTTTTCTTGCCTCCCCCTGGGATTTCCTCCCTCTCCTCACAACCCTTGGCTCTTTTCCATCCCCAATTTTGCCTCTGGGGAAGCAAAGCCGGGCTCGGGATGAGCCTGAAACCCAGCCCGGCCCGAGATTCCCACGGGATGTAAACAAGTAAACAAGATTTATCCTTTTTCTTTTCCCCCTTTTTATCCTTTTTTGTGTGTGTGAAACACAGAACCAGCCCAGAGTTTGTGTTTGTGGGGGTTCATAAATTCTCGCTGCTGAAAGGGGAGGTGGCCTGGAAAGGATCCCAAATTCCGGCTCCAGTCCAGCTCCGAGGCACCGATTTTCCAAAAAAAAACCTCTCTGGGAAGCTGGGAAATAATTAATTAATAATTCTGCAGGATTCCAGGCAAAAAAAAAGTGGGCGATAATTAATTAACGGTTCCACAGAATGGGCAATAATTAATAAATGGTTCTATAAAACTGCAAGTGAAGACGGGAAGTAGTGAATTAATAATTCTGCAGAGTGCAAAGTGGAGCCGGGTAATAATTAATTGATAATTCTGTAGAATTCCAGGCCAAGCTAGGCAGTAATTAATTAATAATTCTATAGAACTCCAGGACAAATTGGGCAATAATTAATTAATAATTCTATAGAATTCCAGGACAAATTGGGCAATAATTGATTAATAATTCTATAGAACTCCAGGCCAAACTGGGCAATAATTAATTAATAATTCTATAGAATTCCAGGACAAATTGGGCAATAATTGATTAATAATTCTATAGAACTCCAGGCCAAACTGGGCAATAATTAATTAATAATTCTATAGAATTCCAGGACAAATTGGGCAATAATTGATTAATAATTCTATAGAATTCCAAGTGAAACTGGGCAATAACTAATTAATAATTCTATAGAATTCCAGGACAAACTGGGCAACAGTTAATTAATAATTCTACAGAACTCCAAGTGAAACTGGGCAATAATTAATTAATAATTCTATAGGGTTCCAGGACAAACTGGACAATAATTAATTAATAATTCCATAGGGTTCCAGGCAAAACCGAGCAAGGATTAATTAACAATTCTCCAAAACCCCAGGCAAAACCGGGCAATAATTAACAAATAATCCTGCAAATGAAGAGAGATTAAAAAATAAAATATTCCCGGGGCTCTGAGTGCTGCCCTCGGAGGTTCAGCGGCGTTTCCCGAAATTTTTCCAGGGAAACCGGGAATAAACACCGGGAGCCGCGCGCATTCCAAGGACAAGACACAAGGAGGCTGTCTTGCCCGTTTTTCCTGGGAAAAGGGAAAATCGGGAATGCCGGAGAGGAGTTTGGGATGGAGCCGAGGGGGATTCGGGGTTGTGGTTTAGGATGGAGCAGCAAAGAGAGGAATGATGGATTTGGGGGTGATTTTTGGGGGGAGGTTTGGTCAAAGCAGCGCGTGGAGAAGGAGGAGAGACTGGAAATTCCCGGGTTTGGAGAGGCAGGAATGAGAAAATCCCAGATTTGGAGAGGCAGGAATGAGAAAATCCCCGGTTTGGAGAGGCAGGAAAGGAAAAATTCCACATTTGGAGAGGCAGGAATGAGAAAATCCCGTGTTTGGAGAGGCAGGAAAGGAAAAATTCCAGATTTGGGGAGGCAGGAATGAGAAAATCCCGTGTTTGGAGAGGCAGGAATGAGAAAATTCCAGATTTGGGGAGGCAGGAATGGGAAAATCCCGGGTTTGGGGAGGCAGGGATGAGATCCGGGGGTTGTGGATGTCAAGGGCAGAGAATTCCCACTCCTCATGGGGTCACATCCCCCCTTTCCTTACAGCCTCCAAACCCCAGGGGCTAAAACGGAGGATTTACCCCTTTTCCCCCTTTTTTTGGGAACCAGGAGGGGCTGTTCCCACCGGGAGGAATCTCAGGTGAGGGGATCCACGAATATTCTCCTGCTCCAAGCCCAGGGAGGGGAACTTTTGGAGCGTTTTCCAACAATCCCTGAGATTTTTTTTCCTTCGGGTTCGACGGGATTTTCCTACTCCACAACCGAGTTCACAAAACACCGAGGGTCCCCTCGAGCCTCTCCCTCCCCAGGAAATTAAACCAATGGAATAATTAAAACGCTGAATTAAAAACCGCCCGCAGCCAGAGCAGCAGAACCTGGGGATATTTCACCTCCCCGGAGCCGCAGATTCCAACATTTTTCCCGAGGTTTTTCCCCCCCTCGTCCTTCCCGGCGGGCTGGAATTCCTCAGGCTTTGCTGAGCTCTGACCTCCCCCGCCGAGGGGAGCACGGGAAGGTGCCAAAAGTGGCCAAAAAGGGCAAAACTGATCCCCAGGAGTTACAAACGGGGTGGGTTTCGCTGGAGGTGGAAAATTTTGATTAATGAGGCCGAGATCTCCCGGTAACCCAAGCCAGGGAATTTCCCTTCCAGTTTGGAACTCTGAAATGGAGGGGATGGTTTAAAAAAAAAAAGAGTTCAAAAAGTTTCCTCATCTCCCTAATTCTTCTCCAGAAAGGAAGTTTGGATGTTTGATAATCGGGCTAAACTGGGATTTGTTGTCACCAGGGCTTTCGATCCCATTAAAAATCCCCAAATCTCTGCCTTTCAGGGAAGATTGATCATGGAAGAGGATTTTTATTTTAAATCCAGTGCCGTGGTTATTCCTGGAGGCTTTTCCCTTCCCCTCCCCTCAGTTTGTGCAAGGAACCCCCAAAACTAAGGGAAAAAAATCCGTGATTTTCCAGAAATGCAGAAAAGCCTTTTGGGGCCCATCCTGATCCAGCAACCGGAATTTCCATGGAAAATAAAATAATTCCTGGAATTCTCGCTGCTCCCAACTCACTAAATCCACATTTAAGGGGTCCAGAGACTGATCCCGGCCTCAAACTGGGCCAGGATGGATGGCAGCACATCCCAGTGCTCCATTTTCCTGCCACAAATCCCAGTTTTTTAAGGATTTCAAAGGTTCCTGATGAGCAGGGGCTCGGTTTGGTGTTCGAACACTTGCAGCCACCTCTAAATTCACTTTTTGCTCGATTTTTCTCCGTGCATATGGAATTAAAAATGCAGAATTATCCCAGTCCAGCCCTTCCCGGGCAATTCCCTCCGAGCTAGGAAATTTCCCCGAGGCAAAAAGCATTCCGTCCTCTCCTGGAATTATTCCTTCCCTCCCGAATTTCCTCCCAAAATCTAGGAATAATTGATAAAGTAATTATGAACAATTGATAAGTTGGAAAAACCAAGCAGCGCAGCTGCTCCGATCGCGCAAAACTCCAAACCGGGGAGGGATTTCTACGCCAAAAAATTCCCTGAGGAGTTTGCCCAAGATTTAATCCACAAAAAAGAAGGAAAATCCCGCTCGGAGCAACGGGAAGCAAAACCTCAGCGCTGATAAAAGGCCCTGTCACGGTGTTAAAATCCGACTTTTTCCAGCTCCAGCTCCAGGGAGATCGGATTTTTCATTAATTAAGCGATTAATTAATTAACTGCAGCTCCTCCCAAGCGCCCCTCGGGGCCTCCTAGCAAAACTTGTTTTGTTTTCTTTCCGTCTGCGCCGTGTTTTGACATCTCCCGAGCCGGAGTTGGGTGTTTATAAACGCGGGGAATTCCGCGCATGGCGACGGGGCCGGAGGTTGGAACGACGCCTTCCAAATCGTGTCGATCCCAAAATTATTTCAATTTTTTTCCCTCCTGCTGTTTCCAAACACTTCATAAATCCGAGCCGGCTTCGTGGGCCTGAACCCCCCGCTCGGCGAAGCCGGAATGAGCCGAAAAGGTTTTTTTTTAATAAATAAAACTTCCTAAAATCACCCGGCACTCCATTAATTCCGGGACACTCCGGCTGGGCTTCAAAGGGAATCTTTGCAGGAAAAAAGGGGGTTTTTAAATTATCTTTTTTTTTCTTTTTTTTCTTTTTTGGCTGTTTTAATGGTTTGCTACTTGTCCTTGTCATGAGCACGCGGAGCAGAAATGCGGGAGCTGGGAGAGGCTCGGGGAAACGCGAGGTTCCACCGCGGAGCCGGAGCAAGTTCGGAACGAGCCCCGGTGATTTCACGGGGTGGGAATTGCGAGTGGAATTCAGAAAGGACAGAAAATCATTGAGGAAATGCTGGCGCTAAAACATGGCTGGGAAAAGCTCCCGAGGCAAAAATTCCCGGGAAAAAAAGGCAAAAATAGGATTTTTGCTGCTCTTCTTTGTCCAGGAGGCCCAAATATCCCAGATTTTGGGAATGCTGGATTTTGGGGGATTGGGGGAACACAAAGATCCCTTAGAGCTGATGTTTTTCCACTTAAAATTGAATAATTGGAGTTTTCCACGGAAATGTTGGGATTTAAGGATAAAAAATAAAGATAAAAATATAAAAAATAAAAATAAAAAATAGGATAAAAAAAAGGTGGAGCTGCTTTTCCAGCTACCCTCAAGTGGGGCTGGATTTTGGGGATTTAGGGATAAAACAGGGCAGCCACGGGATGGAGAAAACATTCCTTGTGGAATTTGGGAACCACTCCCAAGAGCATCCCGAGAAATTCCCAAATTTTCCTCCAAAAGGCTCTTCCCATCCCAATATCCCGGGAAATTTTCTCCCTGTGGACATTTTGGATTTCTCCTGATTTTTTCTTTTTAAATCCAAAGCAAACGACTCCAAGAAATCCCAGGCCCTTCATCAGAATTCCGGGGTTGTTTCCCGATGAATCCGTGCCGGGAGCTCGGATGTTCTGGAGGTTTTAGAGGGAAAAAAGAGCTCCCACAGTCTGGTTTTGAAGGTTTTTTGGGATGTTCCAAAAGGGAGAGGACAGGGATCGACATCCCTGAGGCTCTGCCACGACTCCAACACGATCAAGAAAAGGACTTGGAGTTTTATTCCCAGGCAGAGCGAAAAAGGGATCTGAAAAATGGATAAAAGGGAGATAAAGTGATCCCAAAAAACGATCCCAAAAAAGTTATACCTAAAAATGAGGCAAAAAATTAATACAAACATCACCTCAACGGGGCCTACTATGAGGCGAGGCCTACTCGGGCCTAAGGGCCTGCTCCGACTTTTCTCCTCATTAATGAATCCTTTCAATTAACAAAGCTCCCGGGTTTTAAATCATAATTCACCCCTCCCTTCTCCACATTCCTGTTGGTTGTTCCAGGAGGTTGGAATTCCCTGGGGTTAAGGGACAGAGCTGGGACAAGCAGGAGTTCTGGAAACCCCAGTGCATTTCTTCAGCCTCAATTTTCCCAAAATTTCATAAAAAGGCAAGAGCCATCCTCTCTCCCCTGAATCTTTTGACTGCTTATGAATATTTCAAGGAATTCTGCTGTTCAGCAGTTGAGGGAAAACCATCCGGGACGAATTTTGGAGGGAAAAAATAAAAATCATCAGCTCCGTGCAAATAAATCCGGGTTTATTCGCTTGGGGTCGTTTTCTACAAAATAAAAGGGAAAAGGAGCTTAAAACTGATCCAGCCCACTCCTGCCGTGGGCAGGGACCATTTCCACAATCCCAGAGAGCTCCAAGGCCCAAACCTGGCGGGGACATGGAAAAAATCCTGGAGAGACATCCGTGAAATGGGAACGGAGCCCAAAAACATCGAGGGGCGCAGCTGAGCTCTGCCTCAGCAGGGATTTTTACACCTGCACCTCTTGTGGGGTCGGGGCTGGGGTCGCTAGGACACATTGGTGACGTTCCGTGCAAATTCCCATTCCAGCAATGTCCCTTTTCCCCAGAATTCCCATTCTAGTGATCCCTTTTCCCCTCCCAAATTCCCATTCCAGCCATGTCCCTTANAAAATAAAAGGGAAAAGGAGCTTAAAACTGATCCAGCGCCACTCCTGCCGTGGGCAGGGACAATTTCCACAATCCCAGAGAGCTCCAAGGCCCAAACCTGGCGGGGACATGGAAAAAATCCTGGAGAGACATCCGTGAAATGGGAACGGAGCCCAAAAACATCGAGGGGCTCAGCTGAGCTCTGCCTCAGCGGGGATTTTTACACCTGCACCTCTTGTGGGGTCGGGGCTGCGGTCGCTGGGACACATCGGTGACGTTCCGTGCAAATTCCCATTCCAGCAATGTCCCTTTTCCCCAAAATTCCCATTCTAGTGATCCCTTTTCCCCTCCCAAATTCCCATTCCAGCAATGCCTGTTTCCCCCTAAATTCCCATTCCAGCAATGTCCATTTCCCTCAAAATTCCCATTCCAGCAATGCCAGTTTTCCCTCAAAATTCCCATTTCAGCAATGCCTGTCTTTCCCAAAATTCCCATTCTAGTGATCCCTTTTCCCCTCCCAAATTCGCATTCCAGCAGTGCCAGTTTTCCCCAAAATTCCCACTCCAGTGATCCCTTTTCCCCTCCCAAATCCCCACTGCAGCAATTCCCGTTTCCCTGCCCAAATCCCATCCCTGTCTCCCAGTTTTCCCCGTGAATTCCCACTCCAGCAATGCCAGAATTCCAGCCCTGCCCCTCAGCTCCCGTTTATCCCCACAGGGCCCTTTTCCCTCTTTCTCTCTCCCTTTTCCCCAGCTCCGTCTCTCCGTTCTCTTCCCAAATTCCCGTTCTCTTCCCAAATTCCCATCCCTTTTCCCGCTTTCCCTCTCCTCCCTTGCAGTACCCCAGACCGGCCTCTTGCCGCTCCCTCAGACCGTTCCTTCCTCCCAAATCCCAGCTTTTCTTGATCATTTTTCCCTGGAAAACAGCGCCCAGGAGCTCGTGGGGGGAAGGGCTCCAACTCCCGATTTTCCTTCCCAAATTCCTTCTTTTTCCAAGGAGGTTATTCTGAATTAAATACACGGGGTTTAAAATACGTCACGCCGGCAATTCCCAGCGGGAATTCCACTCCCGCTGGGGCTCTGTTCCTTAATCTATGGATTAAGGGAAAAATAAATTGGAGCTCCAGGAATTTGGAAATGGCAATTCCTGCTCCGGATCCTTAAATCCTGCTCAGTCACATCCGCACTCAAATCCCAAATTTTCCTCAAAAGTGGGGGGCAGAAAATCCCTGTCCTGAAATTGGGGAATAAATCAGGAAGAGCCAAGAATTCCTTCTTAAAAAACAAAATAATAAAGGTGGAAAAATTCTCATCTGGAACAGAAAAATCCTGAACTCCTGAGCTGGAGGGATTTTTTAGATCCCAGGATTGATTAAATTCGTTCCAAACAATCCTGGGGACCCACAGGTTGGGATAAAACTTTGGAATTCCTGGGATTTTGCTCTCCCGAGGGATTCCCAGTGCTCTACCTTTACCAGATCTGACTCAGGCTGTGCTTAAGTCCTTCTGAAAATATTCCCTAAATATTCCAAGGAAAATCCTGGAAGGAACCTCTTCCTTTGCCGCCCCACCCTGTTCCTTAAATCCATCCTCCTTTATCCCGGGATTTCCCAGCCCTCTTACCCAGATCTTCAGGCACGGATTGAATTTTATCCCTAAAAATCAACCCCAACTCCACAATTCCCTGGCTCTTTTCCATCCAGGACACCCAAATTCCCATTCCCACCTCTCCTTTTTCACAGGGATCAGGCTGGGCCTCTTTGTACATCAAATCCACGTTTTTCCCCTCAAATTTTCCCATTTCCTTGGAAGGTTTTGTCCCAGTATTAATTCCCAGGCGATGCAGCTAGAGAAAACCTAGGAATTCCCAGCAGGAATTCCAAGCTGGGAACTCCCAGCAGGAATTCTAAACCAGAATTTCCCAGCAGGAATTCCAAATCAGGATTTGCCAGCGGGAATTCCAAGCCAGGAACTCCCAGCGGGAATTCCAAATCAGGATTTGCCAGCGGGAATTCCAAGCCAGGAACTCGCAGCAGAAATTCCAAATCAGGATTTCCCAGCGGGAATTCCAAGCCAGGAACTCGCAGCAGAAATTCCAAATCAGGATTTCCCAGCGGGAATTCCAAGCCAGGAACTTCCAGCAGGAACTTGAAGCGAGCCAGGCACTCCTTTCCAAATCCCTGCCCGGTTCCACATCCCGATTTTCCTACTTTTCCTTCAGCTTCCTCTTCCATAAAAAGAATGTTCCAAGGAACAAAAGCCTCCCTCCTCCTCTGCCCTTGAAATTCCATGAATTTTCCCGATTTAAAAACCTCATTTGGAGCCTTTTATATGCTCAGATCTTCCCTCCTGCCCTTTTTTTTCTGTAATTTTCTGCCCAGCTGTCCCTTGGACTTTTCCAAATGGTGCCAGATGCTGGATTCATCGGGAAAACAATGCTTGGGAAGCAATTAAAGTGCCGAGGCTCAGATTAAAATGGGATAACGCCGCTCCCGGTGGGAATTTGCGAGGCTGCCGCGTTCCTGGCATTTCCAGGATGGGCTGGAAGCGGGCCCGGAGCGAGGAGGGAACACACCGGGATTTGTTCCTGGGGAAAAGGGAGGGTCAGAGGAGTTGGAATGCTGGGAAGGGATTTATTCCCAAAGAAAAGGATTGGAGGAGTTGGAATGCTGGGAAGGGAATTAGTTCCTGAGGGAAAGGAAGGATTGGAGGGGTTGGAATGCTGGGAAGGGGTTTATTCCCAAAGTAAAGGATTGGATAGATTGGAATACTGGGAAGGGATTTATTCCCACAGAAAAGGATTGGAGGAGTTGGAATGTTGGGAAGGGGATTAGTTCCTGAGGGAAAGGAAGGATTGGAGGGGTTGGAATGCTGGGAAGGGGTTTATTCCCAAAGTAAAGGATTGGATAGATTGGAATACTGGGAAGGGANGGAATACTGGGAAGGGATTTATTCCAGAGTAAAAGATTGCAGGAGTTGGAATGACAGGAAGGAATTTATTCCCAAAGTAAAGGATCAGATGAGCTGGAATACTGGGAAGGGATTTATTCCCAAAGTAAGGGATTGGATGAGATGGAATGCTGGGAAGAGATTATTCCCAGAGGAAAGGATTGGATGAGTTGGAATGTTGGGAATATATTTATTCCCAGAGGAAAGGAAGGAGTAGAGGAGTTGGAATGCTGGGAAGGGATTTATTCCCGGAGGAAAGGAAGGATTGGAGGAGTTGGAATGCTGGGAATGGGTTTAATTCCTGGAGCAAAAGAAGGTTTGGGGAAGTCAGAATGCCGGGAAGGGAGCAACCATTTTTGAAGGAAAAAGGACAAATCCACCAATCCCGGTGCTGTTCCCAAAGCTCCGAATCGGGAATTCCATCCCTTGATCCCAAGGAGCTCCAGCTCAGCTCCAAGCGATCCCACATCCACCAATTGTCCCAGAGATCCGGAATTCCCTCCCGGTGACCCTCAGGAATCCCAAGAAGTTCAAACCCTCACTCCCACGATGGAGGAAATGAGGAGCAAAGCCAAAATTTCCCGAATTTTTAACAAGGAATGGTCATTCCCGGAACATTCCCATCCTGATCCTGGACTCTGCTCCCATTCCAAGCTCAGGAAAACTGAGGGACACCCCGGAATCTTCGCTCCCAATCAAGTCTCCATGGGAATATGCCGCCCTTTCCAAACTTCCCAAACTTTCCCAAATTTCTGGAGCTTCTGGAAAACCTCCCAGCCCAGGAATCGATGCCAGAGCCACAGAAATTGTGGGATTTGCCCTCTGGGATGAGATTCCTGCTGTGGAATTTTGCCCCCTCAGGAACTGCCCCACACATCCATAAAAACTCTTTTTCCTGGGAATTCTGCATCTCCCAGTCCAACCCTTCCCAGCCTTTTCCCAGCTGGACTCACCTCGGGATGGGAATTCCAGATGGTACCTGAAAAACAAATGGGAAAAGAGCCATAAAATCCCAGATTTTCCTCAAGGATTGTTCCAGCCTGAGGAATGAGGGATGGATGGGAGAATCCGGGAACCCAGGGAATGGGAAACACAAGGAATTCCAAGAGGATTTGGGATGTGCCAGCCTGGGAGAGGGCTTGGAACAACCCGTGATAGAGGGCAGGGAATGGATCAGATTTAAGGCCCTTCCCAACCATAATTCCATGGATTTCCATCCATTAGGAACAGATCCTCATCCAAACACAAAAATTCCTGCCACCTTTTTTCCCTCAAATCCTTTGAAATTCACTTCCAGCCCCAAAATATTCCGGGATTTTTGCCGAGCTCATTCCCAGCAAGTGGAGGGTGATCCCCGTTCTGGTCATTCCCAAAAAAAAAAAAAAGGGATTCAACGTTAAAAATTCAGGATTCTTTCCTCTCTCCTCACGATTCAAATCGTGGGAATCATTTTAATCCAGGAACGGCCCCGGGGAGTTTGGGAATCCCACCAAGGATTGGGAATAAAGCACAAAGTGCCCATTCCAAGGTGAGCTCCGGTGGCAGGAATCCGACGCGGGAAAATCCAATCAGTTGGGATCCTCATTCAAAGCCTTCATGGAGAAAATGATTTCTTGGGAATGTCCAAGCTCCCGGCACGGATTCATCGGGAAACAACCCCGGAATTCTGATGAAGGGCCTGGGATTTCTTGGAGTCGTTTGCTTTGGATTTAAAAAGAAAAAAATAAATAAAAAATCAGGAAAATTCCAAAATGCGCACAGGGAGAAAATTGATATTGAGCTGGGAAGAGCCTTTTGGAGGAAA
>WAAE01011185.1:205194-238889 GCA_013400495.1 Nicator chloris | reverse complement strand
GCCTGTAACCCTCCCCTAAGTATTGTGTGTCTGTTATCCCATTGGGCCAAGCGTCTTCCACGTCCACTTTGAGTCCCTCTGTTAAGCTGTGCCAGGGGGACGAGGAGCTCTCTTTGCCCTCTTGGACTCTGGGCCCAGGGGTTCCCCTCTCCCCTAGGCTCTCTCCCCCTCCTTCTTCCCCCTTCCTCCCTCGGAGACCATGCTGGTTGCTGGGGTGGGATCCCCAATAAATCCTCATCTAATCAGCACCCTCAGAAGCTGTGTGGAGTCTCCTTCCCTGCTGCTGCTGCCAGTGAACTTACAGGATAAGGGGCCCCGGGGGACCCCCCCCGGGGGGGAAACCCCCCGAACGCAACGCAACAGACACTCATGCTTGAAGCACTTCCATGTTCTTAGTTCCATTTTCTTTAAGTAATCTTGCTCAGAGAAGCACACCAAAAGTATAAAACAAACAAGCAAGTTTTAGGCTTCTCATAAGAAAAAAATATTCTTTTGATTCTAAGCTAAACTTAATCAGCTTGTTTATTGAGAGTCTTGCAGTTAGTTCATTTCTACAGGTGGCACTGAGTGGACCAATTACAGCGCCTTTCACCAAAGTGGTTAAAAATTAGTAATAAGCCAAAAAAGCCAATGCTAAATAAGTAACAAGTATATAACAAGGCATAAATAATAAACCATTTAAACTGACACAAATGAGATGGTGACAAGATAGACTGTGTTCAGCACTTCAACCGTGGCCCATGACCCTATAAACAATGCAGATTATTTGCATTTAGGCAGCACTCGGGAATGGAAGTCTCTGAACACATAACATCAGAGCAGCAGCATCCCACAATCTTAGTGTATGGCCAAAGAGTGGCAACAGCAGTTACATTTTTAACCTTGCATAAACAGAACGTTTTCCAGCAGTCCTTGGTGGAAAGTCACATAGGAACTAACGCATAGCTGAAAAATAAAATTTCTCCTTCAGCTGGTCAAGCAATCTATATTAAGCTACGTTTGAGTTCAGTTCAGGTCATACATACAAATACTGATAAGCAGTTGAAATACTGGTTGGCAAATCTAAAAATTACATTTAAGATGCCAGAAGCCTGGACTTCCTTCAGAAAAAGCCCAAATAAGATCATCGTTGCTTTAAGTACTTCAACAGATCCAGCAAAAGGAAGAAGACAAAGGCTAGTGTGACTTATTTGAAATTACTCCAGGATTCAATCACAAGGAATTCGAAGAAACTTTATGAAGCTGCATAAGACTTTCAGCTAATCCTTCTATTTATTTTCATCAGTGAAACCCTTGACTGGTGAAGATGGAAATGCAACAGACTAACATTCAACTCAACCCTCTCCAGCCCCTTAACAATCAGTAAACAGCAGTTGAAAATATGGAAAATGCAGGTAATGAACATTAATATATCCATGACTCACAAACCTTGGCCTGCTTTCTCTGTTGCATCAACAGCTGGCTCATTTGAAAAGCAATTTTTTGTCTTTATTAAAATATACCTTTTTGCTGAACTTCAAGTATTTCAAGGAAACATTACCAATTTTGAAAGACTTATTTGGAATAGGAAAACATTCAACAAAGTCAGAAACAGTAATAATTTAGTAATCAGAGGAGAACTGGTCCAAGCTTCTCTTCTGTAATTCAATAGAGCACATCTCTCACCAAGAGCAATAGTCTTTTTCCACCAAACTCCATTTCTATTGAAATGATCAGTGGCATATAGCTGGATAAACATTAATTTGCTGCCAGCCTTCCAAATCAACATTCCTGGTAAAGATAGCACACAAATATTAGTATTTTATTCTATTTGTCTACATCCTTTCATATAACATCGCTGCTCATATTTTATATTTTCAGTCTTTTCTTTTTATAACAAGGAAGTCAATTTTAGATATTTCCCATATGAATAAACTGATACACTATCTTTTCAATTACCAAAAAAGTGAATATAATCTAATATTTTTCCTGATGATTTGGACTCCAAATTAAAGAAAAAAACCCACATGGAAAATATAGTATCAAGTAGGTACCAAAAACAGATGAAACGCTGATATGATTGAAGAAAATAGCACAGTTTTGTAATAGACATTTAGAAGTCATACAACTTACCAAAGGCTTGGCTTTGGGAGAAAGCAGCAGATGTTTTTATCTAAGAAACAGTCAAACTGATCAAATGAATACCACTATTCATAGATATAATAGGCCCATATGTGCTGACGAAGGAAACGATCTGTGAAGACACAATAATGGGCCAGAGGTCAGAGCTCGTGCCAGCTTCCCTGCAGCAGCACCTTCTCTGTACTGCTCTTCTGCGCTGCCCTTCTCAGTTTGCCTTTATTTTGGCTTACAAAAAACCAGATGGTGCCAAAAGAAATTATACTTTTCTCACGATTTCTTTGCTGGGTTGTTTTTTATTTTTTCTTCTAAGCAGTGATGCTTCTTTAGCTGTGCAACAACCCCATTTTTTCTCTACAAAATACTTGTGGCTTAAGGCACCTTCAGCCGCAACAGGACAACAGAGTAGGGCAAGATGCATGAGATATCATAAAGTTGAATCACAGCGGACCAGCAGCTTTTGAGTCAGCCCATGAAAAGCTCTCAAAATAAAGCACATTTTCTCCTTGACCTTTCCCTGCTGCTGAACTCTGCCTCCCAAGATTGTGTTTTCCCTCATGGTGAACATTTGTTAAACCTCAGCCTCATTTATCATGAATTCTCACACAGACCTTTCACAGAGAAGAGCTAAATGCCAAAAATGAATCGGTCTTTTTGACTAGACACCTGGGCAGATATTACAACAATGACACCTGAGGTGGATCCCTGCTGTTATTTGGCTTTAACCATGTTCCTCTTCCATCATCTTGTCATAAACAGAGTACCTGCCTGGCAATTTGCTGAAGATGCCACTTAAAAGAAAGATTGGAAAAGTTGCTAAATACTGAAAACTAAAACTTAACATAAATTTCTTGTAGTCTGTCACTGTCACACAAAACTGTGGTAAGAATAAAATATATAAAAGCGTGGGGGGAAATGAAGCTCTTTATATACTTTAATAGTTCACAGAGTGTAGTCTATGATAATTCTTTCCCAGCTGGCTGCCCAAAAGGGCAGACTTTTATCTTTATTTCTAAGTACTAAGTCATGGACATGAGAGGCAAAGTTGCAGAGTTTTCCAAAAATCACCTTTCCAAGTAGTATCAGAAACAGGGACAAGAAACAAAATGTAGGCAGTGTCTGCTATGCAGGCTTAGAACTGAAGGAGAAATAGGGAATTCTGTTCTGTGAAATATTCACCTTATCAAAGAGTGAACTGCTCAAAAAGGAGGTTTCAATAACTTTTCCCCTCATCAGCGGGAGCATACAAGACCTCTATCATGCTAGAGGACAGTTATAACATTCAGTTTTAAAAGCTCTAGCCCTGCTCCAATATTCTTGCTTGATCCAAGGGTAACCCACCAAACCACAGCCCCACTTCCTCTTGTCAGGCTGGTCTTACACCTGCAGTGCTCCCACCAGCTGTGCCTGAGCTCATGATAGCACTGAGGCAGAGCTACACAAAAGCCCTCTGACAGGGCCACTGGATCCTCAGTGCCACCAGCCTCACTCCACAGATCCCTTTTATCATTCCACGTTCAAGCTGATGTAGCTACAGCCTCTATCATCCTCCTGAGCCCTGGCTTCCACACTGTGACTATAGAGCCTAAATTTATAATTTACAGAAGTAATCGGCTACATGACATTCCATTATATTGCATACCTAAATTGGATCCTTTCCTATTATAACCCACACTTTCTAGTATCTAAATTGCCTTCATGATGACTTGCATTTGTTATAGATAAAAAGCCAAAACCAGCCAAATTAAAAATAAAAAAATAGAATTTATTGGTTACAGAAATTTGGAGGAAAACCAAGGTCAAAACGGACAAAGTGTCAAGCCCGGGAGTTTGACACTGGTGGACAGAGCATACCCTCTCTCTCGCCATCTCCCTGTCCACGAATTTGACGTGCCAGCACCCCGGTTCTTATACCCGAAAATTGCCCTTAGGCTTGAGTCCACAATAGAACAAATGTCTTTCTTTCTGTTGTAGATGGAATCCATAGTTGTCGAATGCTGGTCTCCGGAGTCACTGAAAGGATTGAATATGGGTCTCCTGTCCCACTGAATAGGTTTATCGATGGTGATGATTCCTTAATTCATTTTTAGATGTGGGTTCGGGTGGAGGCTGACGAGCTTATCCTTATCTGATGATAACGATCGCGCGCGTTAAGCACTGGTCATCAGCTACGATCTCCTCCTGAAACTCGTGGGGTTCCATTGTTTCTTCAAATGTAAATGTTGTGACTGTGTAAGGTTTCCAGGCTCCCCACTGAAACCAGACTTCCCGTAAAAGGCTCAGACAAAACTATGATCTTAGAACATATTAGTTATTAGTTATATATACAATGAAAAAAGGTCCAGCATGAATTAATATTCACACTTATAACACATTGATTTACTGGCATGTCATTTACACCACTTATGACACCACGAAATTCGGCTCAAGCAAAGTTCCTGCAAGTGGCAGCATGCTGTGCTACAGATAGATTTGCTGGGCTGGACCAGATGGCAAAATTCTGTTTTGCAATTGTGCTGTTGTGCATGTGTGTCTGTGTAGAAATGACAAGACAAGAAAGCAAAACTAAAAAACCCTTACAAGAGAAAGGTGAGGAGCCACTGTGAAGAAGGAGGCACAGTTAGAAGGCAGATTAGCTCTATTATTGTGTTTATGTATCTCCTTTTAATTAAGGGGATCTTGTTTCCTACAAAAAACCCCTTAGAGCCAGGCTGGTGGGTTTGAGCCCTCTAAGGGCCGCCTGCTTGAGAGTTGGACTCAATGATCCTTATGTGTCCTTCCAACTCAAAATATTCTGTGATTCATTAATGGTAACTTCAATAGAAGTAGAGTTAGTTCATTCAGGCAATGTGAATAATGGCTATTAGGCAAATTCTATCTTTCACTGAATAATTGTGGGAAGGAGAGTAGACACCACTCTGGCTTAGATTTGTCAGTTCTGATTCCTAGAGGAGGGCTTTGCATACCCAGTAAAATATTGAGAACCTGCCTGTTTTGTGACATAAATTATGAAAGTTCAATGACATAACTCTGATCTGAAATTGTCAACATCTGAAAAAATGAAGAAAATTTTTCACATTTAAATCAGAAAATCAATTGAGAACTCTTTTCCATTTGTTCACTGAAGTAGCACAGCTATTCTTATCAGATAACAGATCTCCTCTTCCAGAAATTACAATTCCTAATGTATATGTATATAATTTGAAGTATGTGTACTTCAAATATTCAAAGTTCATTAAAAGCAGGTATAAGCAACTTGGTGTATATCATTTAGTGCAAATTCAGGCAAAGTTGAGCCAGTTTGGAACTTCAGAAAAAGAGCTCCTGTTGAATTCCACTGTTGAACTCACAGAGCTTTTTCTTTCATAGGGATGTCTATGTTTTTCATGACTGAAAAAGACTGAAAATCTCTGAATGAAAATACTCTATTGAGAGAAAAAGAGATCCATTTCCCTCATGTCACACTCACAAACTTGAAAATTCGTTGCCAGGTCTCCAATGTCAGTTGGAGAGCTTAAGTGCACATCTGTAGAAGGTGAGCTCTTGTTGCTGAGAATGCAGTATCCAGAGAGATGTGGTTCACTGATTTTATTTTGGAATATTTATAACATAAGTGTCTGTTAATGGTTGTGGCACGTCAGGTGAACCCTTTGAGCACATCTAATTGAGTTGTATCTGAGGGCAAACCAGCTGGTAGGCTCTGAAACAAGAGCACCAGAGATAATGAGGATATTGTCTCAAAAGTGTAAATCCCCATCCAAATTAAAGGCAGATTCATGTACACTGCCCATCCCTAATTTAAGCATCAAAGGCAAGTGTCATCAAAAGTGAACGTACTGAATTTTAAACTGAATTGTTAGCCAGAGGGGTGGCCTCTTTTTAATGTATGATTCTTATTTCAAATGGCTACAACCCTCAGCATTCTCTTCCTTGTTCTTTCTCAAATACTGCCCTTTTTGATGCAGTGATCCTTCACTAAATATCCAGACCCATTTTGCAATTTCTTACATTTTATCTGTATATCACTATGACTTCAGTTTGAAAATGCTGGTTCCAGTTTGCTGCTCCAATTAAGACTAAAAATTGACACATAAACTTCAGGGAATATCCCTGGAAAACATACAAGCATTTAGTTAATTTTCTTTTTATCCTAAGTATTTAGGGTCACATTGATACAGAATTCCCTTTTTATTTCATAACTGTAGCTCATGAAATGTGTTTTCTAAGCCAGACAAAGTCATGGTTGCTTTCTAAACTGTAATTTGCACCAAGTTTTTCTACAATCACTCTTACTTCTTTATACTTTGGGAGGTGGTGTCACCGTTTGGGGCTGCGGTGCTCCCAAAGTACTCTGACATTTCATTGCAGCCAGCAGCTGAATTTTCACATCCTCTGCAGGTCATAATTATTCTGTGATTTTCCCCTTCCCTCTGCAGTCTAAGAAATTGCTTGCTACATGCGCTAAAAAACTCAGGGAGCTAATGAAGGGTGGAGGGTGTCCTAGGGTGACTTTATGATGCTTGTATCCCCAAATTGTCTGCCCTGTTTGTGTTGGATATTATGTCCTGTACCTTTCAGGCCAGAGTGGAGAGGGAAGGAGCGCGCAGTTTGTGTTTACAGGAACTGCTCTGACTCCTCCACATTCCTTTTCCCTGTTCGGGCTGTGCTGTCTTCAGACAGACGGACAGAGAGGTTTTTTCCTTTTTTCTTTTTTAATTGGTTTTTGGCTAGCTGAGGCAGAGAAGGTTCCTGGACAGAGTCTTTGCCTTTTCATTGGGACTGAAAATCTGTCCTGGACTGAGAAGACCAGAGAGGCACCTGCGGCCCACCGGGGCCTGGCCCCTCTCTGAGAGAGACTGAGAGAGAGAGCTGAGTTATACCCACAGCAAGGACACTTTCATTCTGGGAATCCCTTTGGATCAGCGAGAGGTTTTATTGTTTCATATTATTCAATTGTTGATGCTTGTGGGCTCTTGTTTGTTAAATAAATAGTTTTTTCCACTTTTCTCACAGGAGGTTTGTTCCCGGACCAACTGAGGGGGAAGGGCTGTTTTGGGCTTGCTTCCAGAGGATCCAATTTGAGGGGGTTCCTCCCAAATTTTGTCCTAAACCAGGACAAGGGTTTGGGGTGGGGGGTTAAAATAAAATAAAATGTAATTATATCCTCAGGAGCTGTGTTATTGAATCAGGGCCTAATCAATATAATCAGAAGTTCAATATGGAAATAAAAATACCACCACACTTGTTCAACTATTCTGCAGTACTTCTCACAGTCCTGGCTAAACAGAAAGCTTTATCCAAATCTCACCAGAAGAAGCAATCTCATTGCTTCTGCACCATACACAGCCCCTGTAACTCGGAGATAATCAAATCAACACACAAGCAGGTCACTGCATGTGTTTGAGTGCTCTGCAAGCACCAGCCTAAATTCTGCTTTGATCTGCAGGGTTTTGTGCAGTTATTAGCATTATCTACTCAAATCAGCCCAGTTCATGGTCTGTTCAGTCACTGTGTGCCTTGTAAAAGCAGAGAGAATTCCTTGTGCAAAACCAAAGAAGATGCTAGTACTATCACTGGGGCTAAGACTTGAAAATTTCTTCCATTCCCTTGTGTGCTGAAATTACAGTTTTCTCAGAAGAGGAACTAAATCCATTGGTGGGGAATCATCCTTTGTTGACTCACAGGTACCCTCTACAAACCTTTTAAAAGGGAGAAAAGATATAGTGGAAAAGAAAAGTTAACAGGGTCATTTCAGTTGTGTTAAAAGGACCACCTTTAAATTATCTCTGCTTCTATTAAGACTTTACACTTAAATTATTATCAGGCCAGAGCTAGGCTGCTGTTAACACAGTATAAGTTAACAGAGAAATTCCATTCATACAATTCAACCTCACTTTTTTTTTTCCTCATCCAGCAAGGCTTTCTAAAAAGTATCTGTAAGGAATAAGGAAACAATGGCTTAACCCTTTTTTTTTTTTTTAAGAACTATACACCAGAAGATATTTAGGAAGAGGTACTGTGGCCTACCGTTCTTGTGCACAGAGACAGAATAGTTCAGGAGTTTAGTGCCTACATTCCTAATGTAGGGTACTGGCTGAGCCTACATTATTTATCATTATTATTCAGTATTGATGCTGATATACAAAAACATAAGGAGAACAGATAAAAAAATCTAATAAAAATATAGCTATGGGGAGATAAAATCTTTTTTAGCTGTGTGGAAGATTTTTTGCTCTCTCTTTCCAACCTACCTTAGATTAAGATGCTGAGATACGATATTTTCAACAGAAGAAATGGCAGAGGGGTTTTATCCATAACATGAATTATGTAAGATATGATTCATCAGACATCAAAAAAAACAACTACTGTAGCATGATACAAGGTGAGTAAAGATTACCTATATGAAGTACTTACTGGTTAGACAGCAGTGTCTATTTGTATAATAATAATAATTAAGTCACAATCACCTCTTCAGTTACAAATAGAAGCATGTGTGAAGGATTGTTCTCATCTACTTTTAGAGGTATGAACTTTCAGAGGTATAAATATGAAACTGGATGGTAATTTGGATAAGAGGGCAGCAAGTAAAGATGGGGCACTCTATTGCAGATTCTCAAAGATGAAAGAGGTGGATCAGCAGTGAGAAGGCTGAAACACAAAGGGTGTAAAAGTGGTACCCAATTAAATGAAGGCTCCCAGATGTCATTCCAAGACAACTCATTAAAAAGAGCACTGCGTGACTTAGATAAGATTGAATGTATGCAGTCCAGAAAACTGAAGTCGCAACAGAAACCTAGGGTAAAAAACCCCAGTGCTAAGTAGATTTATGATTTTCAAAACAGATACATATATAACTGCCTCTTAAATAAACCCCATTTTCATACTATGACATTCCTTGAAAAAAGGTGTTACCAGAAGTTCTTGGCCCACTCAAATGCTTATTTTGGTTTTGTTCTTTTGAAATTTCAAACAAAATATTCAGAATATCTCAGTGAACCTCGAACCCAACAAAGTCATTTTTTTAAATGACTGTTTTCTCCAAGTTATAAACTGTTGCAGTCTGACATTTGTACTCCACCTCTTTGTTTTCTGCGAACAATGTCCAAACATTTACAGAAAGCAAGATTCCAGGAAAGGTATGGCAGGGCATACGTATTTCAAAAAGAACTTTGAAAATTGTTTTGCTCCCATCTAAAATAAAAAATCAATGTTTCCTTGTTCTCCACAAAAGGGTTCTGACAGGCTGCATCAGAGCCAGAGACATGGGAGATCCATCATCTGCTAAAGCAGAGAAGGCTGTGTGAGAGCAGATCTGTGCAGTGTCAGCTACCTGCAAGGCTCTACCAGAATTTCCTGTTTTGTTAATGAAAATAGACTTATACAATCACATCACCTGTTCATCTTTCACACGCTCTCACATTCCTAACTTACTGGTCAAATCACAAACTTTAAAGAGATCTCAAAAGCAGAAAGTATTTTGGCAGGTTTGAGGTTTGGGGCTGCGTTTTGGGGTGAGGAGGTGCTGCTGGTTTTTGGGTTGGGGATAGGAATTTTTGAGTTTTTTGAGAATGTCCAACTGGATAAAGGGAAGGAATGTGCAGTGCAGGTGGAGCTGCTGTATTGGATTTGCTTGCTGGGTTGTGAGCACACGCATGGCCCTGGCCAAGGCCAGCTGCTCCTGCCCAGGGAACTAGGTGGGACCTGGAGAGGAGCAGAGCATCACAGGAGCTTCAGGGCACATCCTGGAGAATGTCCTGGGGAAGTTGAAAAGGGTGGACAACACAAGAATTTAACAGAGGGACTTACAAAGTAATGAAGCTGCTTCCATAGGCATGTAAGATAAATTCTCAGAAAACCAAGCTTCATTACTTCTGTTGCTTACAAAAGAACATTTTTAACTTAGCTATCACCGTTGAACATTTTAATTACACATAATTAGGAAGTTCTGGTAGAATTCTGATTAAACCTTTTTTCAGACACCACTGATGAACTGCAAACAGTTTGGGGCACTATAGGCACTAGAAGCAGCAGTGAAAAAGAAGCATTTGAGGTACTTAACCAATATTACATCATTAAATTCAAACCCCAAGCACTTGCAGTGATTAAATATGTTTGAATGGTGAATACACTTCAGACATCTCAATCAACTAATTGATATTTTTTCATTAAAAATGCATTTTTCTTTCTGGAACACTGTCTGGATCATAAACAGAAACACAAAAGTGACTGAACTGAATCTGTTAAAGGTCTGTCCTCCTCACAACCTCCTTTGACAGAGGTCAGATGGGGAGATCCGGAGCATGACTCCCCAGCAAGTGAAGTCTGTGTGTGCTTCCCCTTTGTACTTTTCAGAGCTGGTTTGGAATCTGCCAGTCACAGAATCGTGGAATCATTTATTGTCGCAGCGCTCTCTAGAGTGAGGAGGCTCACCTAGACACCGGCTAGTTACTGAGAGCTGCAGCAGTTCTATCCACAGCTGTCGATCTGGGACTGTCACTGGTCCTCAGACCTAGGGCTGTACCTGTGAGTCCTTTGCCCACCTTGCCTCCAAGGCAGATAGAGCAGTCCACGACTATGGGGAAGAAAAGAAGCAGACCCTTGTCCCGGGAAAATCTGGTTTGTTAGGAGACCCCGAGGGGAGCTCCGAGGCCAGGGGGATCCGAGGGACAAGAGCGATAACCAGGACTGAACAGGGGTTCTTATACAGAGGGAGGGACAGGGGGAGTCAACAACAACCCACCAATAACAACCAGGGGGTGTAACAGAGCAACCATAACAAGCACAAGCTAGAACCATAGAACTTTAACAGGGGAGGGACTTCAGGAGCCCCAGCCTATCCCTCGACGCCTTCCCTGGAACCTTCCAGGTGAAGGGGACAGGCCGCTGAGTGATGGACAGGGGCTTGAGGGATGGGAAACACAAACTGACATGGAACTACCGAGAAACTGGGAGGAGGAAGCTCTGATTGACTAAGGGAGAAACCATGAACATGGGGGAATTCACACACCACAACAATTTATGTTGTGAACGACCTTTAGGATCAATTCCAACTATTACCCCTGCACTGCCAACCCTACCACTAAACCATATCCCCAAGAACCACATCCAGATGTGTTTTAAATCCTTCCAGAGACAGTGACTTCATTTGCCCTGGGCAGCCTGTTCCAAAGCTTGAATTCCCTTTCAGTGAAGAAATTTCCCTAATATCCAATCTAAACGTTCTCTGGTGCAACTCACATTATGAATGGGTGGGAGGGTATTTGTATTGAGCTCCACAACCAATAAAAATCCACTGCGTATTTTCCAAATATCATCCAAAACTACTTACGTCTTTGAAATCTTCTTTTAAGTGACAAATGAGGAAGTAATAGCCAAGGAAGTAGCAGTGAGAATAAGAGCAGAGTTGGAAAATGGATTATCTAAGACATCCTAGGATGAGTTACTCAGAGATAGAAAAATGTGGAGTTCATAACTGGAATGGGGCCTGATTGAATGAGAAGCATCTGCACAGCCCAGAATAATAACAATATTGCTGTGGCCAACTTTATTCTTTCCAATTTCTATGTTTACCATTACTTTCCCAGCTCAATTTTGCTACGAGCTTGTTTCCTAGTAATGAGAGAGTGCTGCAAAGAGACTTTCCTAGGGTACTGAATACAGAAAATGTGCAGCAGAGGTCAGCTAGAAATGTATATTGCACTCTCTCTGTAAGACACAATTAAGAACTGTGTTGAGACAACATATTACAGAGTGAAGGGAAGATATCTTCACAAAGTATTCAGAGATTGAGATTCTTTTCCCAAACTAAAAAAAAATTTACTTTCCTTAAATAGCAGTTTTCACTCCATTAGTGTCAGTGCAACACTAATCAGTAGCAGCTTGCAAACAGAATGCCAAATTTCCCCTGTGTAACCAGCCGTACAGCAATGAAGAAACACCAGACTGAGGATAATGGCCTTTTGTTTAAGTTATTGTTCATAACTTCCAGGAAAATTAGGTTCTTTTACTCATAAAGTGGCATCAATAATAATGTTGAAATGATAGGAAAGAGATAGAATTAATTTTTCATTCTCTTTTTCCTCTTACAGACTGGCTCTACAACAATAAAATGTCCTTGTTCTCAGGAAAATACAAAAATTCCAGTTGTCTTTTTTCACTCCATTCAATGCTCTTAGCCATCTACAGCATCAGCTGAAGTGAACAGGCAGGGCACAGCATCAGCTGCTACAGCAGACAAGCATTTTCTTCTCTATGCTTGCAAATCAGTCACTGATCAAACAAACAAATCATGGGGGGAAAAGGATCATTCGGTCTATTAGTTTTTAGTAGAAAGTGTAACTTAACACTAAACTCTATAAATAGAAGTTTGTCGGAGTTCAGGGCACTCCTCTGACTGCCCTGGAGTGTTTGAGATCCTGGCAGGGGGTCAGGGACCCCCCTGCACAGAGCCCCAGAGAGACACTGTCCTGGATCTCAGTCCATGGAAAAGCTTTCAGCTTGTGAAATGAATTACAAGTCATGAGAATGTAAGAAAAATAATAGTTAGTAATAGTAGTTAAATGATCACGGGGTGCAAATGTAGAATATTGGGGTTTTTAGAAAGGGCTCAGAAGGAAAACATGGAGGACCTGGGTGTGGTCCTTGTCCTTTTTGTTCTTCTTCTTGTCATCCATTTTTCTGCTGTGGTGGCTCACAGGGATTGGTGTAGGATAGAGGTGACATGTCTAATATTAGCAGTAGGCATTGGTGATTAATGGTAAATAAAAGATACGTAGTACATGGTATAAAAAGTTCTGCCCGCCTGTCATGGGCGGGAGTCGTCTCATGCCCTCGCTGCAACAAGACCTTGGCAGGGCACAGAAAGAATTTGTAGATAAGAAATAATCAACAACCAAGAGAAAACCTGAAATGGCAGCTTCGACTCTTCTTGTGCTTCGGCACGGGGCATTCAGGGAAAAAAGACTCTGATCTGACATGTCTTGGGAAACATAAAACCGAGAGAAGTGGCAGCAAATATCTATAGAAAGCAAATATCTTTCTATCTAAAGATAGAAAGTCCAGAAAGTTAATTTATACCAAAAATATTTTTAAAATATTTAAGGAATGGAATGAACATTTAAATATGTATTACAGGGTCTCAGCCTCCAATCAGGAATGGGTGGTATGTTATCCAATAAAAGTCACACTTACTTTCATCTGTCTCAGCAGCTGCACACTCATTTCCCATAACAAGACTCTCCTTTTCATTTTCTTCTGCTGTTAGAAAAATGGCAAACGATGGATGTAATAAGAGACTTTCAGTAGTTTGGATTCAGAAGCACAAATCACAGCAGCAAAGAGATTTAGGAGTCGACTGACTGGGATTCTTGAAAAACTCCTTTGTTCATCTTTTGTGGAGCAACACGCGATTTTGATTTGATTTTATTGTTGCTGTTTTATCTTGGAAGACAATTCTTTCAAAAGCTTGAATAGTTTTGCAAAGGCAAATTGTCAAATGTTAGATAAAGGTTTTCCAGGTACAATTCTGCTACTAACAAACCTTGTAAGAACAGCTTTCCAAACTTTCAGTGGATCCAAATGGAAGGAAATCACATGAAATTAAAAATAGCAATTTACTGGGGAAATTCAGGGAATGGATACTTATTTACAGGCTACATTCTTAGGCCCTCAGTCCAGATGCCAGACTCCTTGACTTTCAAATAGTCCAGCCATTAAAACTCTACCCAGGCAAAACTGTAACAGTTTTGAACTGAAAATCTAAGACACCACATCCTGGAATGTCAATATGTAGCACACTTTTACTGCTATTGCCAGCTTTCTTGGTTGGTTTGTATCCCACTATGACCCAAGTCTAGCCCAGGAGAAATCAAATAATAAGGAAATGCAAAAATAGCCCATAGGCAAGTGCAGAAAGATATAGATTTAATTTTAAATGGCATCATTATTCCCTATGTTCAAGGTAATATTTTTTTAGCTCTGCAAATCCTGAGAATTTCATATCAGACCTAGCACTGTGCCATTTTAAGGTAAAATAATGCCTCTGTCAGTGAGTACTCAAGAATCTTTCACCTCACCATCCTGTCATCAGTTAATTTTGCCATGCACACTGCCATTCTGTGTACAGAGAAAAAGTTTTCATATAAAAGGTGAAATAGTTAAAGCTTATCTTCTGGAAAATTGAAAGATCCAGTATTCCAAACTGTCTTGTGACTTGAGAGGATATCTGATACTTATCTTCTTACTGATGCTCATACTTAAAGGCTACATTCTTCTAGCACATGTTATTAAAGGCTTGGAGATTAGCAGCTCCTGAGGCTTGATTACAGGTGTGCACTGAATTGAGGACAACTTGTCCTCTCAATTATCTTAAAACCTTTTCTCAGCACTGAGGTTTCAAGAGAAGTGCCTGCAGAGCTTGGTCTTATTAGCTCTGTTTGAGCATGAGGCTGGAATAAAAGTCCTTGGTGGCACATTTTAAAGCAGATTATTCTATAATTCTAAATCAGAGCATATTTTACAGCACAAACACTAACACTAATAAAAATGCATAATAAGCAAAAATGAAATCTTCACCCCAAGATCTAAATATGTATTCAGGAAAAGATATCTGTAAATCAGCAGCAGCAGCTGCTGAATCCTACTTATATTGCAGCTTGCTCTTATGAGAGAGAAAAATCACAATTCTTACTGGAAGATGTGTGTGAGCCACACTTCAGGCTTATAGTCTTACAGTGCCTCTCCAATTTCTCTTTCTGAGAATAAGGGTACCTCAGCCCATTCTTCATTCCTGTATCAATAATACTTGGCTCCTGTTGTTTGGCTTTGGTTAAGCTTTCTCTAATACAAGTCAGAAACTGCAGTCGGGAGAGTGAGACAGGCACAGTACCCAAATCAATATTAATTCCTTATAAATCTTAGTGAAAGCAGCTTCTCTGTGCATCTCTCACACTTTCAGGAGGAGAAGCCTCATGAAGTCTGCAAGGTTCACCCAGCAGCTGAAAGTGCAGAGAACACCAGCGCCTCAGACTCTGAGGCAGTTGCATTATTCTGATACAGCAACTGGGAACATCATTCCAGCTCTGTGGAAAGCCTTCCCTTGAAACCTGGACTGGCTCAGCACATTCTTTAGTTATCAAACACTGCTTGTGCCACAATACCATCTGTTAAGTGAAATAATCTCCATAGAAGGGGGGGTTACCTTCCAAGAACTTAAGTGTCAGCTTAAGCTGTTTAATATCCTGCTTGAACTAAATCTGGCTAAAGCACTTCTACCCTTGAAACGCCGTGCTTGTATCATGAAGGACAATATCTCCCATTCCCTTCTTCATCTCACTTTTAATCTAGAAAATGCTTCTAAATTCCCATTAAAATTGGGAGCCAGAATTAAAATTAATCACATTCCATTTCCCTTTAATGTATACATAGAGTTGTATTAGCTCATGTTCCTAGAGCAGAAAAGATAAAAACAACTGATCCTCAAGAGATTTGAACTCATAGGGAATTTTCTTACTACTCTTTGACATTGTGCTATTAATAAAAATAAAGCTGTAGTAAACACAAAACTATTCATAACTTGACCCTGTTCACAGAAACTCATGTTTCTGATGTCTGCAGAGAATTTCTAGGCAAATCAATAAGCTACAAATGCAGAGTCCCTTAAAGCCTTGCCTTGGATTCATGGACAGTAAGTCACTGAGAAACGTTTTGACTGAAATGTTTCAGGTTTTACAAAACAGTATTTTCTGATGATTTTTTTTTTAGACTTTTCGACCAAATGAAAATAATATTTCTAAATATTTTTGTCTAGGTTTGAAAGACAGGTATCTGCCAGAGCCACTCTTGGAGTAGAGAATGTAAACCCCCTCCCTCCGAATTACTGTAATTTTGAAGTCAAAGGGGCTTTTCAGGCAAAGCTACAGGAATACCCGTCCTTTACTAGGCATATTACAAAATACAAAGGCAATAGTACAAGGGGAAAAAAAAACCAAGCAAACAACAACAACAAAATAATGCTAGGAACACTGACAGAGTCAGAGTACGACCTGACACCCTGTTTTGTCAGGGGGTTGGGAGCAGTCCAAAATGAGTCCTCCTGGAGTAACAGATGTCGCTCCATTGGAGTAGAAGGTTATCCTGTAGAAGGGTCCAGTGGTGGCAGGATGGGTCTGGTCTTCCTCTGGGAGTCTCGGAGAAAAAAAACACTCCCAGTGTGTTCTGACCAGGTAGAAACGCTTGGCATCCCCACGCTGGGCGGAGTATCTCACAATGGGATGATCCAATTCTACCAATGGTGCAGTGAGCCCCAATGGACCATTCACAGACAATATCTCCTCAGGGGCAAGGTGGTGGAAGAGAGAAGGCAACCCTGCCTCTCCTGCTTGTTATCAGTTGGCCCATTAACAAAGAAACACCCGTCCCTTCCCCCAAGAGATAGAGGAAAACAAAACATCTCTTCATCTTCAGATGAAATAGAATACACATTTTTGGTTACATGTTGCAACCCAAGACAATTTTACTTACCCATTTTGCAACTAAAATATTCTGACCCAATATACTCCATATTTGTGACATGATTGTAATCTCCCTTCTCCACGTCCACATAAAATGTCACTTGTTAGATATTAGGCCTTTAAAAGCAGGTAGTTTGGCAACATTGCAAGAATCTGCTGGTTTTATAGTAACTAGGAAAATACAGTACTATATGAGAAATTAGTCTCACACTTCAATATGGATATTGATGCTAATAGATTTAATCATAGGCAAATTTTTGTTCAATGTTGACTTAGTTTTGGCAGCCCAGTAAAAAAATAAACAACCCCTTTATTACACCAACAGCGCAGCAAACACAATTATTGTAAGAGTTACAGTTTCAATGTTGCTTGGAAAGAAGAGATCAAGGCCAATTTATGAAGTATTGGTAAAATGTCAAGTCATTTTATAAGTGGAAGCACCAACACATACCTCTGTTTTAAGAAAATGTATAGTTGGCTAGAAACAGAAAGTGTATTCTGTGACATTATCCTCCCTCTGCCGACTTATGGTAGGGACATGCTGCTGTAAAAGGGGCCACACGAAATTTAAAAAGAAACACCATGAGCGTGGATAGATTTATTAAATGATGGAAAGTCACCAGCATTACCATTTTCCAGTGTTATAGGCATGGGAGTTGATGCATTTATAACTACATATTACCATTTTTGTTTTCTTCTTCAGCAAGTTGCCATGTTTGTGAAAAGAGAAATTACTGTCAGTTTCCATCCAGCAAAGACAGATTCTTTGTCTGCTGTCTATAAAAGTGTCACCATTAGGTTCTTCCAGATTTGTCTCCTTGTTTCATTAGATTTGACACACATTCTCTGAAGTCAGAGGTTAAAAGGCTTTCAAAATCCAGCAATTCCTTCCCCCTCTCCACCTCATTCTTGATTGCTGCCTCTCTTCTACAGACAGCTGAAGGCTCTATCAAGGTGCTGCTGTTGTCCCTCTTGCCCCTTAGGACAAATGAACCCAAGCTGAGCTTCCACATCATGCTGCTGTCACAGGCTCATGCTTCCAAACGCCTAAATAAACTGCCTCTGACTTGGCAGCTGTATTTTCTAGCATCAGTTTCCTGGTAACAGCTACAGGATGCCCTAAAGCTTCACAAACTGTTTACCTTAGTTAGTAAAATGGTATCATTCACATGGATATTGTTGCTTGTTGTTCTTCCCAAAGAAAGAATCAGCAAGTCTGTGTTTATGGGTTCTTGGCTTCAAACACAACCCCCATCTTTAGGTGCTCTTCAACAGTGTTGGAACAGCTTTACTTACCTGGGGAAACATTCAGGTTTTTTAACAATCCAGTAACGTAAGATCCGTAAAAACACATTTTCATAAAATGTAAAAGGAAAAATAGCACAAAATTAATGTGCAAGTGTTAGTACCTGGCTAAAAGGCTTGACCTTTAAAATTCAGTAACAGAATAGACATTCAAGGTGGCCTTGAAGTAGGCAGGAGTATGAAACACAGGTATTCAGCAGACTTGTTCTCAAGTAACTTGTGCATATATTTGAGCCCACAGCTCTGTGTAAATTAAAATTTGGGCTCACCTAATTAGAAGCATACTTTTGAAGGCAAGAGGATACTAAATTTTGACCATGAGAGATATGCATCTGCCAAAAAGTGTAACAGTGCCTGACTTATTTTGAAATGAAAGATCTCTCATTTATTGCAAGGAAAGCAAGTTGGGAATTCTGCTTGCAGAGAAGCAGTATGTCGCATCTTCCCTTTTGGAAGCTATTTTGGCTTCACCTGCCCGGCTGATTGAAATCCCTTAGGGGCGCGGTGGATTTGGGGGGCTGCAGGAAACCTCTGGAGAGGATCCTGCCTAGCCTACCAGGCTAGGAGGGGGTCCACACAGTTCACCTCTCTGCCCTCTATATTCCCTTATGGTCCAGGAGACGGTGGTTGAGGACGACGACGGAGTGCAGCGAGGAAGAAAGGAGGGCTACACGTTGCAAGTTCCCCAAGCTGGTTTATTGGCCAATCCGGGAAGGAAGGCAATGTAGTAGCAGGGCCTCAGACTCCAGAGCCACACGCGGCAGGTGCTACTGAGGTGACAACCAGAGCCCGAGAGCCTCAAACAAAGGATGACACAAGCTTAAAAGGGAGGGTGGAACAGAGGGAGGGAATCAATGATCAACCAATCACAGCAAACAGGGGGAGTGATATACAGAACTTCCATCAAAATTTGAACAAATCAAAGTGAAACATGGGAGTGGCCAGCTCCAACCAACCTATCGACAACCGAAAAACAGAGAAGATTCTAGGCTAAAGGGAGTGGGATCGGGGGATTGACATTTGGGGGGGAGTGGGGAGGAATGCTTTAGTTGGTAAGGGGGCAGTGACCAACCAGGACAGACACGGAAGGATCTGGAAAACTGGGAGGGTTAGGGGTGAGTGACATGTGAGGACAAACCATTATGGGTCTACAGGGGAAGGGCAGGGCAAGCCATTTCTTCTTTATAGTCAATTCAATTGAAATTGCGCACCGCAACAGCAGTAGGAAGAAATGGAGCAATTGAGTGTGCCAAGGCAATTCATCTGACCTACAGTCCACTCTCACATACTGCAGGTGTAGAAATAGCATTTGTGCAGAGAGATACAGAAGAGCACTGAGAGATAGGGAGGGAAATAGTGATAGACAGCAGCATGGAGAGATATGGACAGAAAGAAAGATTTCCTATGGCCATGTAATTATGTTCCTTGTGTGCTGAATCCCATTTCAGGAAGAAAAAAAGCAGTGAGTTTTACTCTAGAATTTTTTCACTCTGGAAGTGGCAGTATTTCATGGATCCGCTCTTAACTGTAGCTTAGAATAGGTGCATTCTCAGCTGCTAAGGCATCGCTTCAGTCATTTCATCAGATTCTTTCCCCATTGCTGCCCCCATGAAGAGGAGCCAGTGATAGCACTTTGAGGTCTGGTATGACACCCCAGGTTTCCATCTCCTACTTTTCCTTGATGCACTGAGTTTTATCTGGGTTTGAGTTGACAGTGTTGTCCAACCTGTAGCAAAAATTCCTTTACCAACTTTGAGATGGTGTGTGTCCATCTGAAGGCATGACTACTGGTCGAGCAAGGTCCTTTGAACAGAAGAGTCTTTAAAGAGTCCTAAAAAACCAAACACGTATATATTGTTCCCAAATCTAGTCTTCGTCCTACTCCTTGCTTTCTTTTTCTTAGTATCTTGTCTTTTATCGTTATCCAATTCACATGCCCTCCTACCTGGGCTTATCTTTTACATAATTTGGGACTTGTATCAAGTGTCCACTCACACAATCCAGCAATTTTTGTAGGTGCCCCCACACATGCTTTTCTGAAACCATAAACCCATCACAACCCTCCTGCTTCAGCGCACCTTCAGCCCAGTGCCATTACAAGAATCACTTTGCACAAAGGATCTGTGTAGGATTAAGTTAATCCTTAAATCTCTGCATTATCAGTTACAATGAGATCTGCAAGCTGGAAAGATGTTTTTGAAACAGATTTTTGGTGAAGACAGATAGAGCTGGCATAGCATTTCTTGCACTGATTTGGCTCAGTCATTCCTGTCTTCCCAAAGAACATAAACTTTGGTGTTTTGGACCTCTGATTGCAGAGAGTTGGGTATGAATTTCGGGAAAAAATTTCCATGTCAAAAGTCAAAATAAATGTTGAAAGGATAAGGGAAAAACAGTATAAGAATGCTCCGAAAGCAAGAACTGACAGAAGGAGAGGACACAGTCTCAAGCTGCGCCAAGGGAAATATAGGTTGGATATTAGGAAAAAGTTTTTCACGGAAAGAATAATAAAGTACTGGAATGGCCTGCCTGGGGAGGTGGTGGAGTCACCATCCCTGGATGTGTTTAAAAAAAGACTGGATGTGGCACTTGGTGCCACAGTCTAGTTGAGGTGTTAGGACATGGGTTGGACTCAATGATCTTGGAGGTCTTTTCCAACCTAGACATTCTGTGTGATTCTGTGAGTCCACTAGCTTGACACACTACAACCTATTAAAAGATCAAGTATGTAATTTACAGTTTGCAGCTATTATAGTAGTTATTTAAATGTTTACTTCACTACATGCATTTCCCCTCTTACACTCCAATACTGTGGGCCATGACCACTATATGAAAAAGACAAAATTGAGGAAAATCCCTTCTTTAAAGATCAAAACTTGATGTGTCTGAAGAAAGACATCTGCCTAATTAAGTTTTGCCCAGTGCTTTCCCTTCCTGTCCTCTCATGGAAGTGTAAATTACTAAATAATTGAAGGATAGACTCAATATAGGCCCATTTTTAGGGCCCATTCCTACTAGTTCCAAGTGTTATCTCTACTAGTAAGAGCCTGAATGAGAGACATGGGATTCCAGGCTGCTCTCATTAAAGCTCTCTTTATTGCATCTTGGGTTGTGGGTGCAGAGCCAGACCTAGAAGCTGTCAGCATCAGCTCAAGGTACACCTGGAGACCCCTTGGTTTTGGTTACAAAGCATTATATATTTTCTTTACTGAATATCTTAATACATAACAAGCAATCAGTATAAAACACAATACTTTTAGCATTAGCACATAGCCTACCACAGTCCTTACGTTTCTATGTTATGTTAGTAGCTATCCAATCACAGGAGTTAGTAGGTTACAGTTTAATCTCAAAGCTGTTTTTCTGTTCTCCTGAAGTGGAAGATCTTAAACTTGATAAAAGATATGTCTTATATTTGCTTATGTTTTTCCTGAGACTCATTTACTTGGTAAAGAACATTCTCTGTTTGTCGTCTCACAAGCCTATTGTTCTCAATTACCTACCTTATTTTTACCTTTTATCTTTTCAGTTATCCAGTAAACAGCTTAGTTCAACCTTTGCCCTCAGCAACATCTTTCTCTGTTCTATATATC
Source organism: Nicator chloris (assembly GCA_013400495.1). Classification (NCBI taxonomy): domain Eukaryota; kingdom Metazoa; phylum Chordata; class Aves; order Passeriformes; family Pycnonotidae; genus Nicator; species Nicator chloris. The sequence continues at coordinate 217,363 of WAAE01011185.1, read as the reverse complement.
AAAACTTGCTTTCATTTCTGTAAAACTTTTTCCTATTAAACTCTTATCCTTCCCAACATCTACTAAATACTATTTAGGGCAATTCTACAATAGGTTTTATTGTGGTCTGCAAGGTAAGATACTACAGATAAAACCTCAGACTCCCCCCCATTCTGCTGTTGTGCACTGTTGTCAGAGTTTATAACTAATTCATAAGGGAACTCAGCACTAATAAACTGTGTATCCATGTTTATGTGTGTGTTTCCATCTGTATAGGGTCAAAAAGCAATTTTGATGTGAAAGATAGAGTAAACGGACTTGGCATTATACACAGAAATATTTTCAGCTTGTCTGCCTGAAAATACATATTAAGTAATACGATTCATTCTGATTGATTATGTGAACCCTACTCATAAATCCTGAACCTGACATTCTAAAATCAGATTTTCTTTTCATTTTGAAGCAGTAAAAGGACTTCTCATCTCGATATGATTTATAATTTGTTTCTGGTTGAACTAACTAAACAGGCTAAAACCTCTGGCTGCAAAGACTCATTATAAAATATCATCCTCTATTTATGGCATGTATCCTTTCCTTTCATATGTGTCTTTCAGGAAACGATAAAAAAATGTTTAAACATAATAGATTGATTCATGTAAGATCCTCATTCTTGTCAATGAATGCAGTCATTTATTTCCAGCTGCATACAAAAGGTGCTATATAATACATAAGTGAGTGAATATGGGAGTACCGAGATTTTTTTAGCTTCCAGTAGTCCTTATCAACTTGAGTAAGAAAATTACTGATTTAACTTTTCATAAACAACCCATGTGAAAAGATTAGTTCTGGCCTGACCTGTTCCCATAGGATGTAGCTCATCACAGAGTAATTTTCACCTTCTATGCAAGTCTCAGGAAAACTTTACAGTTTACATAGATTTGGAGATTTTTTTTTTCTACAGACAGCACACTGTTACTGTCCACAGATCCATTCTGAAAAAATACATCGAGGATGACTTCAGCTATATGGGTACAGACTGGCATCAATTAAGAGTGTACCTGTGACTAAACTACATGGATTTCTAGAACTCCCTGATTTTATCAACTCTTCTTCTGGGCATCCGCTATTGTTACAGAAGTCTTTAATCACACTTTCCTGCAGCCAAGTAAGTTACATAAAATAATAAATCCCTTCCTACCCAGAGCAGAAAAAACTTGCCTCAAGAAACACTTTAAGAAACTTTGCACATATAGGTCACTACGTTATTAATGGGGAAAGCAAAGTGCTGTGCCACTGAAGGCTGAATCCACATTTTCAAAATGAAATTTATTTTACAGCAGTTTATAATTTGGCCATGAAAAACTCCTTTGGGCTGAATTTCTACTATGGGGTCTTAGCTCAAACACAGGTTCTCTCTGAAAGTCTAAGACCTGGTTCAGACATTAAGGAGTTTAGTAAAAACTACAGAAATAACACATTTCTCAACTGAAATGTGTAACAAAATCTGTTGCAACAGGTGGGCAACTGATTAAATTATCAGTGTCATTTTTCCAGACTCATTCTCAGATAATCCATTCCATACACATTTATGCAAACCTAACTGTAGACTGGGAAAACACAGGGCTCATAGGTGCAGCACATTGTGTGATTTTTCTAATCATACACTTAAAAATTCAGGGTTTTGAGAAGCCTGTCTACATTTCAAGTGGCTATAAGTCATATCTATCAATCTTGCAACCAAAGGACCCGAATTTTAAAAACTTTCAAGCATATAAAACTTGCACAATCCCAGCCTTGCCTCCAAATAGATGACAAGTGGACCGCAACATTCTGCTGCGGACACACCTTTTTGTCCAAACCAGCCCAAATTTTGAAGCAAACCTGAAAGAATACCACACTAAATAGACAACTAGGACGATGTTTTCTGCATTTTTGGTTGTGGGTTTGTAAGATAATAGCTTTTTTTTTTTTTTTTCCCTGCCAGTCTTGGTATTAGTCCTATGGGGTAGAGAGAAAAGCAAGGATTCCAAACCAGATTCACAGTGCAAAATGCTCTAACTGAGCCTCCTTCCAGACACACAGAACCCTCTCTCCAACTATAGGATCTGACTGGAGAGCTGAAGATTTCCTCCTAAAGTCTTACATACACACAGTATTCTATTACTTGAGACCTCATTAATTTTAGGACAACACAAAGGCAGAAATTTCTAAATATAATTTTTGGTTTGTAATTTGTCCCAGCATAAACTGGACCACAGGCTGGGTGGTCTTAAATGTGGCAGAAAAGACACTTCGACACTTTTTTTTTGAAACAGAAAAAAAAGTTGACAACAGCACTGTTTTTCTTGAGTGTGAGGTACATGAATGCTATGAAACTGCATCCCTTGGGTTGCCTCCAAGGTGATTGCTACTCCTTACAGAGGAACTAGTTTAGTTTCAGTGAAATAAACTAAAAATTCTTCTTGCAAGGAAGTTGTCCATTAAGGATATAAAGGGCTGGATTCTACCCACATGAGAAAGACTGAAGTGTATATTTAAGGGCAGTGTGGGACTATTTGGTAGGTCAGAGCAGTAGAGAATTTTTGGTTTAAGAGTCAACTAGGCTTTCTCTCCATCCAGTAGTCATTTATCAGCAAACTGCCACACCTTTGGGTTCATCAGTCAATTTTCCTGGTTTCTCATTATTTCTCTGTGAAATAATTTCATCTCCCAAACCACTGCAAATGAAACAGAATCTAAAGCCCAGACTTGAAATTGCTGTGATGCTGTACAGTTATTAGCAGACCTCTTTGCCATTAAGCCTTTGCTCATTGATGCACTAAAAAACCCTCCAACCTATTAAAAATAGTCTATTCATCTAATTTTCAATCTAATCAGTGTTGCTTCTTCTTTTGCATGGCCTTTTTACAGGAACAGAAACAGGAACAGAGATTCTTGTGAACTTAAATTAGTGAGCTATTTAAAGCAGATAGAATGTTTCTTACAAAATTACCCTCCAAAGTAAGTGTCAGAGGTTAGACAGAAAATAAAACAGACCTTGTAATAAAACCTGAGGCAAAAGATGTCAGGCTACTGTCATTACCTTCACTGCCTGAACATCCAACCTACCTGAAACTTTTTTATCTAACACTCAGATATGTTACCCTGAAATAGAAGCACCAGTTTTGCTGTTCATAGAAAGAAATCCTGGATATCTTTTTCAGCAAAATTTTTATAAATTAAAACAGACCAGGATATAAAAGGCTTGAAGGGCCAAAATAAAGTAAAAAATACCTAACTCTTTATTGCAGCGAGAAGTTCCTTGCCAGTGTCCTGGCTTCTAACTTTGGCTCGCTATGCTGTCTTAGCATGATATCCAATTAATTTTAGGTGAAAAACCACTAAGCAGTCCTTGAAATCCAGAAAAACTTCCTCCAGTCCATTATTCTTCCTGTATTATAGCCATCAACAGTATTTTCATGCACTTTCCAAATTTCAATTGGATTTCGTAACATGAGGAATAAATTTTTGTCCTTAGGCTAATCTCTCAAAGATCCATTAGCTTCAGTGGACATCCATAGCTGATATTCCTAAACCAGGAAAAAATATAACCCAAGCCACTCAACTCTCACTCAGTACACCTGCAAATAACAGTTACTGCTGCAGGACACCACTGGCTAAAGCAAAGCTCTGTTTATTCTTAAAACAATCTTTAATCTTCTGGTTTGCAACTCCAAATGTTGCTGAGCTGCCTCACAGCATCCAGACTGGTTTCTCTCACTCTGGCAGCTGTTACTGCATATGAGAAATGTTGTCACACATAGGCATCCCTATTTCCCCACTACAGGCACTTCACAGATGTGCATCCCATCACCTGGTTATTTCATGGACAATCTGGGGGTTCCTGTGGTTGGTATGGGCATAATGTGGCACCAAACTCAGGTCAACACCATGCTGGAAAGTGTAATGATTGTTTTCTGAGAATTGCTACATTCTCTGGGGACTCCTTTCCCTAATTTAAATAGATTACACACCCTTTAGAGCATCTCAAAGGCAGAAAACTATTATTGTGTGATTATAACATGTCTATGCATAAATATTTACTTGAAAACTAGACTTAAAAAGTAGTTCATGTTCCTGTTAATCTTGGATGCTGCGTTCTCCGTTGCAGTCAGGATGCCATCAGCCAGAGCACTGGTGGCACCCTGTGGCTGGAGACACGAGCCTGGCAGCTGCCTGCGGCTCCCGGCTGCTGCTCAGCCCTCGCTCTTCCCCCGGCACCCCCGGTGCTGCTGGGAACCACCAGATACAGCACACAAACAAAACTCAGATTTTCATTACATACGTACACGTCAAATATTCTACTTATTAAATTTGATTTCCAAGAATCAGTAGGGTAGAATGCAGTCCAAGAAATGCTGAGGTAATGGGAATGCAGGCCTTGGACAAACTCTGCAAGGATCAGGAGGTATTCCAAGTCTCATCATCCGCCCGTGCCTGCCACTGTGCCACGCTTGGCACTGCCAGACTGAGCTGCAGGCAGGCCACCCCAAATATTTCTGAAACCCCAAAAATTATTCACCTTGTCAAATAACCTTCATACCAGTGTGGGTGGCAGGGAGCTGGCAGTGTTATGAATAAAATGGGCAGGAGAGAGTTCTCCTTTAAAATGCCTTTATTCAGTGATTTAGCTCAAAGCCATGCAGAGGGAGAGATGATCTCACAGCCTGCCTCTGAATCAGAGACAGTGCTGGGTCTACCTTTTTCCCGCGGGGGGGGCAAGGGCAGTGACCTGCCCTGATAGATGGCTTTTGGCCTGGGAAGTCAGGTCTACCCCCCTAAAACCCTCTGTTCAGTTCATGGAGACGGGGCAAAAACTTCAAACTAGACTTGGAGGTGCCTCTACCTCTTCCCTGGCTTGTGGTGCTAGCCATGTTTTTTGACGGTATGTTGGCTTTTTATTTGGAGGATTTCTTTTCTTGAGAGTGTCCGAGTATTCTCATTTGCATAGGCAAGAGCCCCTTGGGAATTTTAGGTATTGCTCAATCTTTCCACGTGCTTGGTCTCGGCGACTCGGCGACTTGTTCCCATCCGGTCTGCAGCATCCCCTCTCTGCCCTGGGGCACGGATGATCCACGGGGGTACTAGATAAGGTACTAAGTGGGCTGCAGTCAGCTCCCCACTAAGGGATCTCGTGGGAGTTTGGAAGCTGCTTCGGGGCGGGGGGGGGCGCGGTGGCAGCGGCGAAGGTGGTGGTGGGGGCAGGGGCAGCACGGATATCGGCGACAGGGTGTGCGAGACGCTGGTCCAGCTGAGATCAGCTCGGGCTGGGGCGTCTGAGCCCGGGAAGCGGGGGGGAAGCCGCCCCGGGAGCGGCGGGAGAGACGGGGCTCTCTCCGGCCGAGCCTGCTCCATCGCTATGGAGACTTAGGCGGTGGAGGAAAGCCGGGGAGAGGGGAGCATCGGGAACTTTAACAATCAACACCTCTCTCAACTAACAACTCTTACAACAGTAACAACATATATAAAGTTTGAAACAGCAACTTATTTACCATAGCAGGGCTGCCCGAGCTGGACACAGATGGCTCCGGCCAGCTCCTGTGCAGCCCCAGAGCACAGCAGAGCCGGGGCAACCCTGCAAAAGGCATTCCTGGACAGAAGGAAGCAGAAATGCAACTGAACGAATTTTAAAGCTGTCTTTAAAGCTGCATGAATTAATAAATCACCGAATTTTTACTCTGCCCTCCTCTCAACAACTGAAGCAAGGTGCAGTTTGCTGCTTCTGGAACAGAAAGGCACAACTAACAATGGCATCTGATTACTTTCCTATGATCATTCAGCCTCAAGCTGTTAGAAAAAAGCTACATGACAAGAATTTAGAACTGCAGAGGTGTGGGGACATTAAGGATAAACTAATATCTACTTTGCAACTAAGGAGAGAGTAGATCAGAAAAAAGAAAGGCTTTTTAACTCTACAGGACAACAGGAACCACCCTCTTGCAGCTTGAGCATCCATTTAATGTGAAAAACAGAAGCCATAAATCAGGGAGGTGAAATATGAAATTGGAAACTAGAGGATATTGATTATAGAGATTAGGAGACAGGTATTAAGAATAGGCCCCAGATGATGTGTATAGCTTAATACTTGCACTTTGTGCTGTAGCAGTTGCTTAAGGAGGGAGGAGACAAGAACAATAAGGAAGAATGCCAGGATGTCTAGCAAGAAGGAAGATGTTTACTAGGACAGGAGATAAGAATACAAAATCAGCAGGGGTACTGGGATAACGGGGCTTCTCAGGCGCCAGGACAAGATAAGACTGGTCTCAGAGCTTAGGCTATGACCAGAGGATCAGTGAGCATGCGTAGGCAGTAGAGGTCAAAAGTTCACCTCAAGAGGAAGACTACTTTCTTCATCCCAAAGACCCCCAGACGACCACCGGACGACCACCAGAGACGACTGCGCAGGCGCACAAGACTGAGAAGATGATTAGCATACGAAGCGGAGAGGGGGGGGAGTTAGGGAATGAATATGCATGGGGGCACTGTGAAACTTAGTGCATATGTAACGTTCTAGGGGATAAAAACAAACTGTGGGTGAACGAGGGGCGCGCATGCCTTTGGGAGCTATCCCGCATTGCGCCCAGCGCTGAATAAATACATACCTACTTTAAAACTCACTTTGTCTCTGAGTTTTAGAGTTTTTCCGCGTATCAGAGGACATCTTTCCTCTCTTTTGGAGGGGATTGGGAATTCTAGTGACAATGACCAGTGAGCTTATATACCAGCTAAGTCCCTTGATAATTAACTGAATTACTACTGTTATAGGTAAGAAGCCAACCAGCCGAATTAAAAAAATAAAAAAATAGAATTTATTGATTACAAAGAATTTTGAAGAAAAACCACGGTCAACAGACAAAGTACCAAAACCTAGGAATTTGGCACTGGTGAACAGAGCAGCCCTCTCACTCGCCAACTCTCTGTCCATGAATTTGATGTGCCAGCACCCTGGTTTTTATACCCGAAATTTGCCCTTAGGCTTGAGTCTGCAATGGGAACAAAAGTCTTTTTCTGTTGTGGATGAAATCCATAGTTGTCGAATGCTGGTCTCCAGAGTCGCTGAAAAGATTGAATATGGGTCCCCGGTCCCGCTGAATAGGTTTATCGATGGTGATGATTCCTTAATTCATTTTTAGATGTGGGTTCGGGTGGAGGCTGACGAGCTTATCCTTATCTGATGATAACGATCGCGCGTTAAGCATCGGTGGTCAGCCACGATCTCCTCCCGAAACTCGTGAGGTCCCATTGTTTCTTCAAATGTAAATGTTGTGACTGTGTAAGGTTTCCAGGCTCCCCACTGAAACCAGACTTCCTGTAAAAGGCTCAGACAAAACTATGATCTTAGAAAATATTAGTTATATACAATGAAAAAGAGGTCCGGCATGAATTAATATTCACACTTATAACACTACACTTACTAAATCCACCCAGTAACTGCCCAGCCGACATATTTTTTCCCAGCTATAGATAATGTAAGGAGCAGCAGATCCCCCTCAGCAGCACGCAGAACACAGAAAGAGGGACCATTTGGAAAATGAGAAATGGAAGTGACATTGTGTAAGGAAAAACAGCATTTTTAGGAAAGAACAGGATAATCTTGCCTGTCTCAGCTTTTTAGATAATTTTCATGTCATTTTTCTTTCAGATTCTGCTTGTACTTTCTACTAACTTATGGTTTCTGTGTTGTCTATACTCGACCATATTGTTTTTCATATTACACATAATTATATTTTTTTTCCAGAACAATCTTGCATTGCTCAGCTATAGAATCAGTGGATTTATTATTGTGATTTGATTTTCCCTCTCTGTTCTTAACCAGCTTTACCTTTTCCCACAGCATGGTTACCACTTCCCTGGATCAGTGCCAGAGCCAGCCTGTCTTTCCTCTTTCCAGAGGAACAGAACCTCTTTCTTGCCATGTGATGGGGTCATATCCTTTACAATATGCTTGAATTCAGCCTTTTCTATGTGAAAAGCTATAACCTTGGCAAGTATCACATGAGTGGAATTTGGGTAAAAGCTGTTTCTGAACAGAATTCCCATCTGCTGAAATTTCAGCGTGAATGAAAGAGGATCTAACTGATGTCACCTTATGTCTAAGAAAGTAGGTGCATTATTAGTTAGGGAAGTGTTATCACATAAGACTTAGATACTAGCGATTTACCTCAAATTGATAGTGTGATGTGTTTCACAGACAAAAACTCCAAACGTGTTTTCAAAAAATTTGTCTGAATAGTATTACTTCTCAACCTTTAAAGTACATGGCTGAGGAATTTTGCAAACATGAATATAAGACAGGAATATCAGGTTTGTGTAAATGTTGGATCTAGTGGCACTTGTTCTTTTATTATTTCTAGAAGCATAAGGATATTTGCAAATAATGAGATAGTAAATATGTTGTAAAATAAAATGTTGCTGAGAGTTCATGAATGCTGCATTTTCCAAGTTCTGCTACTACTACTTAAAGATCAATTTTCTAGCTGATACTTCTGCATTACTGTTGACCATACTGGAAAGAAGCAATGCAGATTTCAGCAGCAACTACATCACTCACTCATAGGACACCAGAAAGCCAAACAAAGAAAAATGCCACAGAAGAGGTAAACCCAGACCAATATTCATCAGCAGGGTCCTATATTCATATTTGCAAATCAGTGACTGTTTTTGAAGTGTGACAATTTGATTTTGTCCCTTGCTTTAGACTTTACATTAGGAGATTACAAGTAAATGAGCTATTATTCTGCTGGTATAAATCCCAGAAGCCTTTACAAATTTCATAATGCATGTGAGTTGAGAGGAATGTCTGAATTTGGAAGAGGTCCCTCATGTAGGAGTCTGAATATAAACCCAAAAGTCATTCACACACACAAATTACTAATCCTTTGAGTTCTTTGCTCTTGCTCACACTCATAGTAATTGAAAGACAACTTTAGAAAAAAGGGAATTTGTAGGAGATGGAAGGGGATGATGTTTCCATGCTGGTTTGGTTCAGCACAATAAAACCCGAGCTCCTGGTTAGTGCTGTTTTTTTCAAAAGTTATCAAAACTATGAATGCAGTCACCAACAACCTGACTGCAAGAACTCTCAAGCTGACATGTAGAGACTTTACCTATTTTGGTAAAGCGCAAAGCTACTATCTTGTGCACCAGCCAGTGCTCTCCTGGAACGAGTAAGTTGGTTTGTAAAGGCCCAGTGGGACCTGAGACCACATCATCAAACTGCCAGATAGCCTGAGAAAGACAGAGCAAAGGCTTTTCCAACAGGTCAATTTTGGAATCATTACTCTTGCTCTTCCTACCTCATCTTTAGAAGTTCTGGAACATACCAAAGAAAACATTTTATCCAGAATTTCTTCTGTGTTTTTTATTATTTCAACAAATGAGAAACTCCTCATAACAGCAGAAGCAATCAGTAGAAAATTTCCCAATTAACCAGCTACATCTTTTTTTAACATGTTCCTCATAGTCCATTCTCTATTTGCTTGAAAGCTGGGGTGTTTATTTGCAATCCTGAACAGCAGACATTTGTTGTTTGCTAAAATACCAATTCATGAAGCCCCACTATACAATCATGAGTGTTGAAATGTATCTTAGGAGATTCTTAGCTATTTACCCAGTGATTACATTTCCCACAGTCATAAAATTACTTCTAAAATGTGGCATTTCCAATACAGCAACAAAAATCTATCAACCCTACGTGGATCTCAGTGGATGAGCTGGAATGAACTAGATTCCTGATGAGCCTCAATAAACCATTTCTAGCACTAATCTTTGCTCTTATTCCCCCGACTAGTTTCTTCCAGCATCAAGTGCAGTGGGTATGTCCATTTCTGGTGGTAAGTGCCAGCAGATCCACACAATGAGTTATGCTTCAGTGCTGCTCACTTAGCTCACAATCCAGGCAGCTTCTGCTCTTCTGCACAAACAGCTTCCTGAGAAAACTCTATTCTGTCTAATCTTGAAAAGAGACAGTGATAAAATTTGTTAGCCAGGGGCTGATATTGGAGATCTGCTTCTACACAGAAACTGAGAGTACAACTGCCCCTGATAAAGATAGCATTCAAATCATCTGTTGGCTTTTTCTGTAATTTCCCCAATGAGAGCATGTTTGTACAACCCTGGAATCTCACCTTAATGGCTACTGATAAAAATTTTAAAGCTCAGCTTTAAACTGATGGAGTGCAGTGAGAATGTAAATAAAACACTGTGGAATAACAGCTCCACTGCTTGAACAACCTTCTACATCCCAGGAACCTGCATTTTTGTTTGCCAATTTACCTGTGCCCCATTCAAATTTGCCAATTTACTCTTTCCACTCCAGGACAAGTTGGCTTTTTTTTTTTTTTTTTTTGAATAACCAAATACCAGAAATGTTGATGTATCCTCTACACACCAGGAACAGGTGCAAGACACAAGATTTGCCAAAAGATCCTATGTCTGCACTGGAAGTAAACACTACCAAAAGAAATTAGCTGCAGAGACCATGAGATCTGCATTGCCATAGGTTACTATAACTGAAAATAAACTTCTGAGTGAAAAAGCTTACAAAGTGAACTAAATCTCATGATCCATAGAAAGGGTAAAAAACACTAATCCTGTGATCTCTGACAAATAAGACACAGGCTAAAATTCTTTGCTTATTCTTGAATATAACGATCAAGGAAATGCTACAGTCATGTGACTCTGCAGCTTGTGCCTGTTGCCCAGTAGGATTGTGAAAGTTAAAAACGCCTGTCAGTGCAAAGCATGCAGTGCATGCACTGTGTTGTCACTCCTCAGAAGGCAGACGTGGGACTTGTGTGTTGCTGAGTCCTGTGAATACCCCAGGCTAAAATATCCACTCTATTCTCCATTTCCAAGAGATTGCAGCTCTATTTTAATGGACAAAACACCAGTTTAGGAGGTATGGCTGATCCCACATCATTCTCCTGTCCAAACCTCAGTTCTGTGACAGGCCATTGGTTTGGTGCATGGACTGTTTCTCATGGATACTCATCCCACCAGAATAGGCCGTTCACAAAGAACAGCAAAGTTTTGGTCACATATTATGAAGCATCCACTGACTGCAGTGATAGGCAGATTTCATCTAAGCTGGTTTCCTACAGTCTGGTCAGATGCAGTTAATTTCATTTTCAAACAGCTAATTGATACTTAAAAGAGCACTGAGTTTTAGTCTATGTGGTTATATAAGCTAATAGAGTTGGCCCATTGCTGAGAAATGGGATGTGAATTCATTTGCAATTAATTTCCCTTTACACAGCATATGTCACTTTCATTGGTCACTGTCCAACTTAATAAATGCTTATCAATTTACAGGAAGTTCTTATGATTGCAATTCCAAAAACATCTGTCTGAACTCTGCCAGTAAATCCCTTGGCATTTTATCCTAACACCGGTGTCTTAAAAGCCAGCTTTTCTCTTACAGCCATTTGGAGTTTTATTTACAATAGGCTATTTACCCTGTTAAAGAGACAGAATAAAAGCACAGTTACACAAAACTGGTTTTTTTTCCTAAAAGTTTCTTCATTTCCAAAGGCTGTATGCATTAAAAAAATCAGTTAAAAAAAAAAAACAAACCAAAAACCAAACCAAACCAAACCAACCCCATACATCAACCCTTTGTATATTTCTCAAAATAAAATTATGGATCCAGACAATAAACCTAGGTATTTTAAGCAAAAAGTATAGCATAAAACCACAATAAAAATATTCCAGGAGTTTTTTTTACTTAATTAATTGTTTTCAGATTGTCAGTTACCAAGTGATAATTATTCTTCCAAACACACTGACATGTTAACTATAGATACAAAACAGGCTTTTTCATGTATCTCATTAAAAACAAAAGGAAAAAGAAAGTAGGAAAAAAGGAATAAAAATTAAAAAGAGAGACTTTTTTAAACTGACAGATTCTTCCAGAACAAGCAATGTAAAGGATTTACAGAGGTCAATTTCAAATACAATTTATTTGGAGAGAAGCATTAGAAAGTGTCAGCACTGAAGATATCATATATTTCACTTATCTCTCACAGCCCAAAGCATTAGTCTTGAGGCATTTTGGAATCTTTCCAGAGCATGTTTTCACCAGAACTGACAGAAAAAACAACAGCAACAATTAAAATAAGAGAGACAGAGAGACAGAGAGACAGAGAGACAG